>MINK01001031.1:158-28834 GCA_001735545.1 Phormia regina
AAATGTGTTTCCAATTTTTTTTTTTTTTTGCTTTTAAATATTGTTTTTATTTTGATTTAAATTTAAAAAATTAATTTATTTTCATGTTTCAAATTTGAATATTTAAAAATACGAGTTTTCGAATTCATTTACACATTGAAATTGAAGCGTAAATATTTTTAAATTGTGTAATTTTTCAAAAAAATTTTGACAAATATTTTACGAGATTGTATTTTTATTATGATTATAAGCTTTATAAGGCAAATATATGATTGGATGAAACCCCCTAATGTTTTTTAAATGATTTCCATTTTGTATGCGTTTCTATGTGAAAAAATACAAATATTATTAAACAAATAATCATTAGAAATAATACCAAGGTTTATTTCCAGGGTGGAAACTAAAATAATTTATTCTATTTTACGTTAGGAGCATGGAGTGTTGTACCCACTGTACAAAATAAATTTTAATTACAACAAAACTTAACAATTATTTCAGCAAAAAGTCTCAGAATTTGGAGGGAATAAATTCTTTATATTTGAGATGAAAATAGAAATGATAGGATGAAGGAGAATGATATCTTCCTATAAACAGAGAAGTAAGTAAAATAAAAATGGAATTCAATTACGAAAATATCCATCTAATGTAACTATGAATATGTTTATAATCTCCCTTTTCTAAATTCATTTTTGTTGTTGTTTTTTTTTTTAATTTTGCACTAAATTTTCTTGAAGTGACAACAATCTTTTATTACATTGTTTAATATGCAAAAGTCACATTTTGTTAATTATAAATAATTACACCAACTAAAAATGTGGTTAATACTAAATGCAAATATGTAATTTGACAACCATTTAATTTATTTTTTTGGTTGCATTTATTGTAAATTAATCGCATTATTAATTAAAGACCCCAGCAAACACAAAAGTGAAAAGTTTGAAAGTTTGATAAATTTAGTAATTGATATTAAAACTAATTTTATGAATGACGACAAGAGGATTGAAATGTAATTATTCAAGAGATATTAAGAATAAGTGCTTTTTTTCAATTTGTAATATAATACTCAAGTCATCAATATTTAAGACAAGTACCTCACATTTAAGAGAATATTACAAATATTTTAAATTAAATAAAAAATAATTGAATTTTCATTAAGAAAAAAATGCAATAAAAAATTTGAATTCAAAACTTTTTAAGAAAACAAAACATTATAGTTTGAATTCTAATCCTTATTGATTTGAGTTTAAACCTTATGTGTTAGCTGGGACATTATTATAAAATTAATCTTGTGTATAACTATTTTAAGTTCATGTACTGATTTGCAAAATTTAAATATTTTATTTCTTATTTTCAAAACTAGTATAAGCGGACGGGATGAAACCAAATATTAATATTTAAGCCTTAGAGTCAGGGTCGTATAATTTTCATTCCACTTAATTTGATTTCGATACATATTTTAAACAAATTAAACTTAAAAATATTTAACATAAATATATATTTACATATACAAATAATATCTAATTTGCATTTATAATTAATTTATTATTTATGGAATATTTATGTGAAATGTGTAATTGAATATGGATTATGGCATTAATCCGATACATATTATGCATTAAAATATACCAAATAATTCAATGAAAAACCTTCAATGAATTTTAAAATGATTGATATACAAGTTTGAGTACAAAATGGTAATCAAATTAATTCATTCAAATAATAAAAATAAAATAAAACTAGAATGTAAGTATTTTCTATATGTCGGTGACATACACTGGCATCAATGCTAATTTTCTAAATATTAAGTACACCTTCTTAAACAAGTGGAGTTTAATACAATCACAGTTTAATTATTCAATAAATATTAGTATAAAAATTTAAAAAAAAACTATTTGATTTAGATTTTATTTTTGTTTTGTTTTTGCACAAAAGTAAAAAAATATCGCCTTGTCGTTTGTATAGATTTTAAAAACTATTTCTTTTAATTTTTTTTTTTTAATAAATTTAAATAAAATTTAGAAAATTTATCATTCAAAGGAATTCGATATTCCCGAGGGAATAAATTCCTTACCCAGCAAAAACTTTGGTTGCCCGGTAATTAGTTACTGAACTTACTCATTAGCTGAATAACCCATTATATTAATACGGTGATGACATTAGAGGCAACTACTTACCTCATCTCATTACTTCGATGTCATTAGAAGAACCAATTACTTTAAAAAAAAATGTGAGAAAATTATGAAAAACCTCTATTAAAACCACAAACCAATTTATTAAGTGTCGAAACCTTTTATATGAATTTATATTTGCAAATGTTTGCTTCTGTGACTCCATAATTTAGTTGTAGACAAATTTATTGAAAATATTAATTATTTATAAATACAACATCTACATAGATATAATTTTCAAAGTGTATCTAAAAAAATAAGTTTCACTATTTTTGGTTTCATATATGGAGTAATTATTATCATCACATGTTTATTCCTTCCATTAATATAATAATTTGTAAGAAAAAAACCTATTAAACAGTCGTTTATCAAAAACTTTTATCATAAATAAGTAATAACATATCGAGTTATAATTAAGTAGTTACTAAACTACTTCTTTGTAATGTAAACGATATGTTGTTGTCATTGAAAAGTAACTACATCTGTAACTACATGCCATTACCAAGTTTTTACTGGGTAAGTTAGCAGTTAAATCAATTTATAATTGATTTTTATTATGAAATAACACTTAGTGTGTTGGATCTTTTTTTTTTTTTTTTCAATGTGACATAATTTTTCAAATTTTGTTCAGAGTTTTTCTTTAATTTTCCACAGGACATGTCCAATGGAGTTTTCCTTTGAGGTATTTGAAACACTCGCTTCATTAACTAGACATTTTCTGACAATAGAGCATCGATACTTGTATTATATTTATAAAATTGTCTAATGTATTATATGTAGATTCCCAGTACGTAAATAGACTGATCGTCATAAAATTTGGTATTTGTGTCAAATATTAACTTGATACTATCATTATGTCCTTCACAACAAGAGAAAAGGGTATATGTGTATAAGTTTGTGATGTCGAAGAGAAGTTGATATTTTGTAGATCATTGTAAGAAATATCTGTCCATCCATATCTCGGTTGAAATGGCGTTTTTGAAGCCCACCAATTTTGCTATTAAAATTCAGAAAGATCGGTTTATAAATACTTTGCTTTAACAAAGAAGTTTCTAAAATAAAATTTGCATGAAAATTGTTTTAGGCGGTGCAGAAGAGTATTTTTTAATCGCTTGTAAAATTTATTTCTCGCCCGATTTCACATATTTTTTACTTTGTTGTAGGCTCTGATAAGACCTATAAAAACCATGTATACATGTTCTATTTATCTCTTAAAGTGGTGGTTATTTTTAACCACAATAATTTTGTATGTTTTTGGTCCATTTTTTTTAAATAATTAAGAAATTAAATTATCTATTGAATAAAAAAATTTAAGTCGATATTTTTACCGAGTCCAAAAATAAACGATCTTGATTTTGAAAATTGAAAAAACGATGTTTTTTTTTTTGCCGAAAAAGTATCTACACTCTTTTTTCACTAAAACAATATTTTCTTTAGAAACATATACAAATTTTCCGCTTTTCTGAAAGATAACTTCACAGGGATGACTTTTAGATAAAAAACAAAACCAATGTTCGATGTACATACCCTCCCATTATGACACCATATGTTTTGACTTTTGAATATATTTTCTCAAATACCAGAACACGGATCGACAAGCGGAATGTATTTCAAGAATTATAAGAGATAAATAGGCATGTTTTTATAGAGCCTACAACAATATATCAAAATATTTCAAATCGGACTAGAAAAAAATTGGCAAACGATTAAAAATTTTATATGTCAGAGGTACGTTATTTTGAGCAATCCCCGCCACTGTGAGGTTTGTTGTAACCTCCTGCCAAACTTAACATTGTACACTCCTCTGCTACGCCTAAAGCAATTTCCATGCAAATCCAACCAAGCGATGAGAAGTTACAGATTTATTTACAAAAAAAAAATCCTTTCTGTACCACTCTGCATGGTAGATTTATAAATGTGAAAGTGTGAAGCATACTTTAAGGAGAAAATATAATTTGTTGGAAAGATGATGAATTGTATAAAAGCTTCGGCATAGTAAAATATAGCCCGATCCCGATCTTGTTTGTATTGGATTTATGCAAGTTTAAGTCAATTTCTGAAAATGCTATGGTCTGTTATGAAGTAATTCTTACGAAATTCAAAGTAAAAATTAATTCCTAAATCGTAATTTGAATACTAATATGCCGCATATTATGATTTGATAAAAACTTAGTTAAATACCTATCAGCGATTTTTCAGTGCAATCAAATTTTACGTAAATAGCTTCATTAAAAACGTGCAGAATTAAAAAAAAAATGATATTTTAAAATATGCGTAATATCCAATAGAGAACTAACACTGCCTTTAATCATCTATGGTACGGTCACTATGTACCTCTATGTCGAATTTCGTGAAAATTGGTTCAGTCCTTTAGACGTGATTGATATACAAACTAAAATCATACCTTATTTTAATAATATTTTAGCTTTTAGCTAGGTACGCTTTGCTCCTTCTTTCGAGGACATAAATATGCTTTATGTAGCGGCTACTACTCTCTTCGATCAATCCACCTTATTTGAAATTTAATACGAAAATGTTTTTAAAGACTTTTACTAAATAACTTCTTTATAAATTCGAAAATTAATACTTGTTTTGTAATATCCATCCTCCTGGGCCGGTCTGTCCTATTTCTGTCTCACCTGTGCAATGTAATAAGAATGTTGATCGTACAAAATTTCACCAATGGTTTTTTAAATATTCCATTAAAAATACGTACTTTGTATGGGGGTTACCATTCCCCCCCTGACTAATCTAACCCATTTTCATCACAGATTATGGAGATTGATAAGGAAATTAATCCTTATAATATATTTATATTTCGTTGTATGGGGTGGCATTGCTCCTGGTTACATTTTTATTTCAAGTTTGAAGATCAAAAGGAAAGAATTTTCTTGAACTATTGTTATAACATATCCGTTTGCAATAATTTTCTTCGCCCCTGTTTTAATCCCAATTTTTAAACTTTGTGAAAGAAGTAATCACATTAAATATTAAGATTAGAAAATAAAATTAATTTACAAAAATAGGCATATAAATTTAAAAATGATTAAATGTTAATATTCAAAAAAACAAAATTAATTTAAGTAATTATATATGAAAAGATACCCGTTAATTTCTCATGGTCTTATTATCAACACTTTTCTTAAATAATTTTAGAGAATTTTTCTTTTTTTCTTTTGTTTTTACCGCAAATTAAAAACTATTGTCGATCGGAAGAGGAAATGACATAAATAATAAAAAACAAATACCAAACGATAACACAACTACATAAACATGATTTAATATTTAGTAAACATTACACTTTATTTGCCTTTGAGGCCATAGCGACTAATACATTTTACCAAAAGAATATATAATCCTGTTTTTGACAAAAGTGATTCGTTTATCATCTTAATCCTTGAAAATATGTTGCAATCATTTTGATGTGATATAAATTTCGTGTTTTATTTTCATAATTTGCAATAACTTTGTTGCAATTAAATCTGGTATGATCTACATATGAATGAGTGAGTGAATGAGTGATCTAGTCACAAGACACATAAATTAAAATTTCATTAATGCAATCGCTTACAAATATATTCAACTGACATAAATACAAAAATCATTTTAAATTTTTTGCAAAATACGAAAAATTATAAAAACAAAATGTTTACGAGTATTTGTGAATTTTGTTTACAAATTTATTTTGGTTCATTTTTAATATTTTTTATGGAACGCTAATTAAAAATAATTTTATTTTATTTTTTTAATGTCTACACGCATTTTTTTATATACTTAAGATACTTAAGACACAAAAAAAAAAGTAGGTACATATTTATTTACTTGAAATATTTATTAAAATCTTATAATAAAATAAAAAAATAACGAGATTAATGTTTAATTTATTTTTTTGTTTCTAACTAAAATTCCAACTAAATTTTTAAATAATTTTGTCTATATTTGTTGGTGTTTAATAATTACAATATTTTTTTCTCGTTTTACTTTTTTAATGTTTCAGTTTTCTTTTTATAAATTTAACCCAGATTTGTTGGGACAGTTGCACTAAACCAGAACGAGAAAATCCACTTATAATTTCATTTGATTTTATATCAAAACTGATCGCTTAGACCGTTTGCAATAAACATAAATGATAAAGACAAACCGAGATAACTGAATACGAGGGTAAATTTTAAATATTTTTGAAACTCTTTTGAAATTTATTTATATAGTAGATACATATCGATGGCTTGATATAGAAAATAAAATAATTGTTTTCACAAAAACCTCTTAGGTTCGATGACAAATTTAGTAATTATCATTAGATTTTCTTAAGGAGTGTCTGATTAAAAGGAAACTAAATTAAAATAAAAAATGAGATACGCTTATTCTACATTAAAAAGCGGTATAAAAAATTGATGTATATTTTATGCCCTTCAACATCTTACCGACAAATAAAATTTTCGCCTTAAAGTATGCTTTCATACTTTTATATATATAAATCGACATTGCAATGCTAAATATACATGTTTGTGTGTGTGTATTTATATAGTTACCATTTTTTAATTTTTCTCCCATAACCCGGTTGTTGAAGACTAATTTGCTTCAAACAAAAAACCAAAAATTTATAAAAATATTTAAAATCGATCAAAACAAATTTCCATAGCCTAAACACAGGCTTCAAAAACTTGACTTTCCTTTAATACATATATTATATATGTCAGTTACCGATGGGTTTAATAAACGTCACTTTAATCGACATACGGACGGACATGGTATATCATTTCTTACAAGAATCCAGCTATTATTAAATATTTGGATCTCCTACGAAAATTGTTAGAAACTGAATATTAAACTTTAAATCCCTAACCAATATCAGTATCAAGTTAATATTTGGCACAAATGAGTTTTAACTATATAAGTAGAAACAACATAGCCAAATTTTATGAGGTTCGGTCCATATAAATGTATGTAAATGTTAGTATTAATATTATACCATCCCATTATATATTACATTTAACACTTGGTAAAGGTATCGATCCACAATTGGCCACAGATCTAATAAAAGACTATATATTTCTATCTTGTTTTAATATAACTTTATTTCTCTTGATATAAATTTGACTTTCAAGCTATATCTGCCAAAATTTTGTTATTACAATTTCATTATATAGTTTTTGTTTTTTTAACAATTTTTAGAATGACCCACGTAAATACTTATTTACATGCGTACATTTCTTTATAATTGATACTCCCATATAAAATATTTGATTGCAAAAAAAGAGCACAAACCAAATGTAGCAATTATATTTACTTATATTAATATAATATAGTTTTAATGTGTGTTTTTATTATTTTATCATATTTTTCTAAAGTTGGGAAGTAAAAGGGGAAGTTGTGGTTAAAAAGCAGGCATATGTCAAGATATCTTTGCATTTAATATAAAAATAAAAAAATAGTGGGCTCCACCATTTGATTGATTATATCGCTCATTTACTTCAAGAATGTCACAACTCCAAAAGCAAGTTTTTTGTTCAGATTTATCTAAAGAATCACCGATTTAGAAAGGAATTTATCATTAATTTTTAAATGGCATTTAAGAAGTTTAAACTGATTTCTAAAAAAAAAAGTATTCTTTTTAAGTTATGACGTTCTTGCAGTAAATGTGTACATGCAACTATAAAACTTGGCTACTTGTATCTGAAATATATATTAGGTTTGTTGTTTTATTTAAAATTAATGTTTGACAGTTGCCTTAATCTTTGTGAGCTGTCAATATTTGGAGCATTTATGAAGAAAATTGCGAATTAAAAAATCATAGCAATTTGGTAATCGGATAACATATTCAAATTTATATAATTTGTACATCATATAAAAAATACTTAGTTATACAGATAGATTATACAGATTATACATCTGAAAGAATATTTGACATACTATAGAAAAAAGTTAAAAATATATTTACATTAAAAACATTTGTTTAAATTGCAAATAATTTCAAATAAATTCTAAAGCTAAATTAACTATTTTAATTAAATTATCATTCATTTACACCCAAGTATAAAAAAAAAACTCATACAAGAACCCACATCTTCTTCGTCTGATCACCTTGTGATCGAACATGATAATAATTTTAACATTTATGACAGTGCGTTTGGCACGAGTCAAATTCTAAATTGTACCAACATTAAGAAAACACAATAAATCAAATAAAGGTGTCTATGATATTAATATTTTAAAAATATATGAATATAAATTTTATGACCACTTTGACGAAAAAGAAAAACGCTTCTAACTTAAGCGTAATGACAAATTTCTGTCAATTACGATGTCATGAGTGGACACACGGATAAACTCAATAGTCAGCGACGTTACTCGTTTACTTGTCAACCCCAGAATCATTTACATGATGTTGTTGAACTGTGGCCGTTTGGTTAATCTGGACTATAAAAACAACACTAACATGGTGACATACAAAAATACCACGTACCGACAAACAGACAGACATGAAGATAGAGACGCAAATACATAAATTTAAATTTAATCTGCAATAATTTTGTAATTGTAATGAAAACGAAATTGAAATTGAAATAAAATTGCGTTGCAAACACACACGTACAGAATTGATGCTGATGAAAATAATGTAGATGAAAATAATAATATTTGTAAATACAATTACTTGGGCTCAAATTTGGTACTTTAATACATTTACTTAAATTTAAAATTGGTACCTAACCAGTGCTAAAATTTGTAAGACCTCCATCGCTCAGATGCTCTAGAAGGTATATTTACACCTTTTTTAGAATGGAGTTGCTCATGATAACATGCATTCTCATCCTTGCCTTCCAAAGCATCCAAAAGAACTTCTGACTTCGTTTCTCTTAGAAGGAGAGATAGAAGCAGCATTTTTTAATATATTTTGTTTTAAGCAACAACAAAAATGCAGAAAAATACATAGCCCTACTACGCTTCCATCAGAAGGGGAGTAGGAATATAAAATTGTTTGTTTAAGCCACAACAAAACTATTCAAAAACAAGATCAAATCCCAAAAGAAAATAAATAAATAAAAATCATTTAGTTGTGTTAAAGGTTTTATCTGGCCTTTTAGAAAGAATAAATTGAGTCGCGAACGTATAAGGCCTTTATTTCAATGACATCGCGTGCAAAAAAATACATGAATACGGAATGCAAGTAGAATATTTGAAGATGGCCTCCCGGCTCAAAAAAGACCTTCTGTAAAGACTTCTTACCCCTTTTACGTGTATTTCTTACTTGCAAAATAAAAATGTTATTATTACTTATTTAATTAATAAGTTCCAAACAGAGCTTCGAAAGAATTAATTCTAATTAAATGAAAACATGTTTCAATCAATTTGTATTATTTATTTAAACAGATTTGATTTAAAGAACATTTTAATGAATCAATATATATTTTTAAGTTTGAATTTTATAATTGATGAATGAACTATTTTAGAAAATAATTCAACTACAAATAATTTAAGTCTGTAAATTAAAATTATTTGAATACTTGAATAGAATTATAATTTTAATTCGATTAAAAAAATTTTATTAAAGAATTAAGCCTTTCGAACCTTTGGTTCCAAAGCACAAAAAAAAACAATTAATTAAAAATTATTAAAATGTGTTTTTATCTTGTAAAATTTTTATTAAAATCTAAATAAAATACAATTAGATTAAAGTGGATACAAATTGACCAAGCTGTAAATAACTTATCCTTTTGTTAATTTTAATTCGTTACCAATAGCTAAATTTTTGATTTAATTCATTTCAGAACAAAAAATAATTGAATGAAATTTGAATAGATTCAAATTATTCATTTGAATGAATTCAATATCAATTCCATTCAAAGGAATTGAAATTTGTTTCCCATTCAAATCAATTTGTTAAAGTGAATTGCAATTCATTTCCAATTCGTTTGAATGGAATTGACATTGAATTCATTCAAATGAATAATAACAATGAATTTCAATTCAAATGAATGAAATTAAAAATGTTATTGCAATCAATCAAATTCAAGAGCAGATCTAGGTGGAATGTAAAATGGAAATTTCTCTCACCAAAATACAAGACGAGAGTAATGCTTAACTCGCCCTAATTTGCTTCCAATACTTCTCACTGAAGTTCGATCGGATACAAGGCTTCGAAGAGCCGATTTTCCACCTCATTTGTAGCGAAGATAATTATTCACTTAAGCATGCTCTTGTTAGAGATAAAGTAATCATTAGTTTTATTATTTGAATATATATTGTGAGGCCTCAAGAAAGGTAGATTCAATATATAAATAAAGAAACCTTTAAAAAAAATTTCTTTTAATTTTAATTTTTTGTGTGAAAATAATTAATTCTAAATTTGTTAATTCAGTGCATGAATGAATCGCGAATTAATTCAATAGTGAATGATTCATTTACAGCTCTGAATGCCAAATGTTTTATGTTCTTTATCATAAAAACAAATAAATAAAAATTTCGCCTTAAAGTATGCTTTCCTACATTCGCTTTTATAAATGGACTTTACAACGCTTAATATAAATGTTTGTGAGTGGATTTATATTTTTAATTATTATGACCTATAACTCTGTTTGGTTGATGTAAAAAACCGAAATTTGATAAAAAATATTTGTGTGTGATCTATATAAAAATAACAACTGATCAACATATATAATACCATTAACAAGAGCTTCAAAAAATCAAAAATGAGTTTTGACCGATGACTTATTTTTGAACCGATTTATTTCGTTTTTTTTTTCATAACTTCAGAAACTAGAAAACCGGTTTTAAATGCCGGTTTTTTAAGATTTTTTTTTTTAATTTCAAAATTAAAATTTTCAAAATGTTTCCGATAGTTTGATACTTATACATTACGTATGTCAGTTATCTTTGGGCTTCATAAACACCATTTCAACCGACACACTGACATTGTACTAACGTCATCATTTCTTACAAGGATCCAGAACTTAACTTGTTTGCTCTCCTACTAAAATTGTGGAAATTACAAATGGAATGACAAACTATATATACCCTTTACAACTGTAGTGAAACAACAAAATGTAGTTTTATAAATTTGACCAGGACAGAATAGAAGGATATTTCTGATGGGCTACAACCCGTCTTCAGCATTCATTGGTCCTTCAATGTCAATTTTAATTTAAAAGTTTTCTTTAATGTTATTACATTAAAAGAAATAAATAAATAAATAACATGTCAATTAAGCTTAAACTCTGTTTAAAAATTGAATAAGTTGATCATTACTATTAAAAAATCATGATTTTAGAGATAATTTGGATATTAACAACATTCTATAACTTCATTGTTAACCCGAATGTCAAGTACCTTTTGTTGGACATGTAACCATCGGGGAATGTCGGTCAATTTCATAATCTAGGATGTCATGATATCTAGAAAATATTTTTTCTAGATAGCACTCATTACTTGGTAATGAGTTGTCATTATTTTCTAATATATTTGTGTAGTGGAATAAGTAGTTACCAGTAAATTACAAGTTCATTTAATTATAGAGGCAATTCATTTTGTCAAAGTTTTTGGACATCAAATCAGATGTTATTACTAAAATCCTTCTGCAGCAACACTTAAAAACCTCAACAATTTATAAAATTAGGTACTTTTATATTTTATTTATCGATACCATTTTATGTACACAATTTATCATCACCGATATTTAAGTAGATAAGTGGGGTATATGTGTGGAATTTGAATATTACATGCAACCAAATTTAGAGTAACTTTGTAAAATGTTTAATCAATACGAATGTGGTCTACGACAAGAGGTTCTACTAGTATCATGTGGTAAGATTTCTTGTCTACAACGTACTAAAAATGTGTTTTTCACAAACCAGTGTCACAAATTAGAGTAGAATTGCATCAGATGCCATCTACTAACATCAAAATTTTATTTATTTATTTATTTCTTTATTAATACACGCATATTGAACAAATACATAATCACATTTACACGTTGAAATTTAAATAAACTCGGGCTTAGTGGCATTACTGGTTGTATGATCTGTATGAAGTATACTCTATGTATGAATGTATGTGCATACATATGTATGTGCATAGTAGTAATAAGATGCATGAATTTATGAATAAAATCTTAAGTTCTGCATGGTGTAGTATGTATTAAACGATTTTACACAAACATACATACATATATGTACATATATATGGCAGGGTGAGTGCATTTACGAGTACTTTACATGTATAGATATGTGTATGTGTTTTTAAACGCAAATCACATTTAAATATTTTATAAACCACTTGTTGCCACCACTTCTATGTTACGTACAACAAAAACAACATTGGTCTTAATCACTTAAAAAATTTAAATTAGAAAAACAAAAAATGAAAAAAAAAAGTTTAAATGAGTTTGCCGAATGAACGCCTTCTTCATTTCTACCACAAACGACTCTTTTGGGGTTGAATTCATCTACAAATCATACTAATTTTAGTTTAACTTGCCTACTAAGTAAGTTTATGATGAATTCGACTATATAAACGTGTACAGGATTTGATTTTAATTATAAACATTTAAACATTTGTTCTGTCAACACATTCAGTGGCAAATATTCCTAAAGGACTCAAATAAATAAATAAATATTATTTTGTGATTTAATATTCTATAAATAAATACTAAATAAAATGGCTTTGAAGGTAAGAATATTAAATAAATAATAAATAATATTGATCCTTAGAGTAGTGATCATTAAATTCGTTAAAAGAATATTATAAAGTGTTTTAATTAAAAAATTTAAAGAAAAAAAAACTGGATTTGATTACTTAAATCAATAACGATTATTGAAAATTTATAAGAATTAAAATTAAATTTACAATATTCTTATTATTTTTACAGATTGTAATTTGCTTAATGGCTATTGCCCACATTGCTGTCGGTATTGAACTTAAAGCTGAACCCGATTATGGACCAGTTGCCTATGAATTCCACTATTCAGTTCATGATCCCCATACCGGTGATATCAAGAGTCAAAAGGAGATACGTAAAGATGATAAAGTTGAAGGAAGTTACGAATTGATTGACTCTGATGGTCATCGTCGTTTAGTCAAATACAAAGCCGATGATCATAATGGTTTTGAGGCTATTGTTTTGCGGGAACCTACTGATATTAAGATTCCCATTCCTCAACCACAACATGTTGGCAAAATATTGACCACTACCAAAGTTTTGGCACCAGCACCTTTGGTACATTACGCCCCTAAACCAGTACTATTGGCTAAAACTACAATAGGTCATGCTCCTGAATATGGAAATTTCGTTTCATTCTCAGGACCGTCACATAATTATAAATACTAAGAATTAGCCAGCAAATAGAACAAATACAACAACATGCTACCAAAATCCAATAAACTGAAGGCAATTGATAAAATGACCACCCAGACTTTAAGTAGAAAATAATAATCTAAAATACAAATCTATTAGGATGAAGTGTTTTACATTAAAATAATCATTTACCTAAGATAGTTACATTCAAACTCAATTAATCACACAACTCAAGTATACTTTCTGTTTTTTTTTTAAATATTTTATTATGTTAATTATATAATTTTACATACAAGACATTCCAGCTAACTATCCATCCATCCTTCCATTCTTCTTTTTCATCCTTCCGTAATATCCTTAATAATTCCTCATATTCATTTCATAATCCAACTCAACCGACCACTTGTTAACCGATGACAACTACACTGTGAAAAAAATAGCAATTGTTTTGTAATTGTATGTATGTGAAAATAATGAATTTATATTTTATAAGAAACAAAAACAAAAAAAAAAAAAAAATAACAAACAAACAAAAAATTAATTGTAAATAAAGAACTGCAATGGAACTGCATCGTATAAAGTGCATTGTTCTATATAAGAACGCAAAATAATTTTAGTTTTTCTTTGTCTATAATTCAGAAAATTATTGAATTAATAATTTTGGAAAAAGGGAAAACATTCGCCAAATGTCATCCTTTTTGATCCACACTATTACTCCTTTAAATATGTTGTTTTTATTCTATTACTGATAGAAAATAAAGTTCATGTAAATTAAATTAAAATATGCAAATATAGATCCTATACACAAGTAGTCTGATGAATGAAAACCAGGTGAAATTTTATGCGCTAATAACAACTTTTTCACATTTTGACAAGTGGATGTTGCTATGGATTTAATACGAAATATTAAATATAATTTATATATATATTTCATAAAATCGTTGCTGATAACTATAGACTCCCTTAGTCTACCGTATCTGTAAAAACGTAAATGTAAGTGGAAGTGGATGATTACTCAAAAAACGTAAATGTAACCAGTACTTTGTTGTTGTTTTGCATACATAAACATCAGTGATATCCATTACACATATTTTCAAAAGGTATCAATTTATTTGAAAATCGCTAGATTTATTGGTTTGTATTTTAGAGATTTGTATACAAAACAAAATTTATGATTTTATGACAAAATTTTTTTTAATTTATTGATTCATCTCTACAATTTAAATTATTAAAAAAATTTAGTAAAGAAATCTGGGAAATAATTTGTGCAATTGATTAATTGTTACAGCTGTCAACACTGTTGATACATTTTATTTGCTACATGAATTATATTTACGGTAGAGTAATGGAGCCATAAATCCGTAGCATTAAAGAATAAAATTTTCTTCACGAAAACATGTTGAGTATATAAAGCAAAAAAATGCTGTTCAAGTTCAGGTAGTTATCGACATTAATTATTAATTTACTGACGTATTTACAGGATACAAGATTATTTTTAAACAACCATCTTCATGCTTAATGTGATTTTTGAGGATCAAGGATATCCTTGCCAGTTCTTAACCCTTTTAGATAATAACTTCATGGAATCGTCCCTTGACTCCAGACCTGGCCAAGTTAGAGCTCAAAGTTGAAATTCTCCACAATATTTGAATGCTTCAAAATGATTTTGATCCTATTAGCATCAAATGTGCACGAATTGGAACCTTCTTTTGAAAATAGCAATGTTCAATGACAGAATCAAATTCAGAAGAAAGCATATTTTAAGGCGAAATTTTTATTTGTCGATAAGATGGTTCAGGGTGTAAATAATTTGGCAGAGCCGATTATATATGTAAATTCATATTGAAATAATTTTTTTGTTTTCCCTGCCATATCGCAGTTTTCTTTATACTGTTTCATCAATCAGCATCTTCGTTTTTTTAACAATATTACCTTTATTGAGCACGGATTCTTTCATTGGTTTTTCTTGTTGCTTGGGATCTCTTCGCGACTCCCTACGATCCCTATAGGTCGCATAATGGTTATGGGTCAAAAGTTTTATGAAATTTTATTTCATAATTTGTCTAAAATTACGAATGTTTTGAAAAATTTTTAAACATTTTAGATTTTGATAAAGTTTTTCATTTAAGTACCAATAGGGCATTTTATTGTTGTATTTTATTCTCTTTAACACGTTTTCGTTCTATTGTGATGTCTGTAAAAGATCTTCTTCATTAATGATTATAAAAGCATGCAAAAAAGACAGTTTCTAAATTATTGTTGCATCAGACATAACCTCATGGCTATAAAACCGGAAAAAACTCACGCTTCAAGTTTAGAAGTCTATACCCAGTGCTCAAGTTAAAAACAAATAAACAATTCCGCATTCAACAAGAAAGAACATAAGAAAAAAGAATATAACAAAAAAAAAAAGCATAAAATGAAATTAAGATTTATATTCCATAATTTAACTAAAATAGTTTTTGCTATTGCTGTTTTAAATACAAAATTAACATTAAGTCTATCTTATCATACAAGAAGAATATTAGAGCATCAACATACGAATCATGATCATCATCATCAGCAGCACCATGAGGATAACAGCATGACAAGACTAGAGAAGTTTGCAACAAAAGAATCTGAAAATAATGGTATATTCAATAGTAGACATTATAATCATCATACTTATCAGCATGATCACCATCATCATCAGCATCACTATAACGATCCCCATTTAATGGAGTTGGCAGAGTCAGCAAAGGATCCAAAAAATTTAAGGAATGGTATTTATCATGATGGTGCAGTTACATATGATTTGGGTTTACCAAACTATGAAATCTTAAATCCGCATGATCCACCAGAAATTATTACATCCGATCATCCTCACTACGAAGAGCAATTGAATCACATTAAAAAGACCAATAATTTTACTATCGAAGATTTTGGTGTAACTCCAATACCATACGGTGATACAATTTTAGAAAACGAATCTTTTACTACTGACGTCACAACAACTGAATTACCCGAAACAACAACAAAAACAGATAAAGAATATTTGGAAATTACAACAACTACAGAATCACCAATGAAAAAATACAAAAACATGAAAAGTGATATTGAAAAACATTTGACTAAAACCAAAGAAAAGCTTAGAATTTTAAATAATAAAATGAATATAAAAAATAAAAATCATAAAATCACCAAAACTAATACTAATCGTGAGACAGCAGTGAATATAAGAAAAAACAATAAACTAAGCAAGAAACAAAGATCCAATACCTCAATTGGTTCTAATTCTAATAAATTAAAGAATTCTATTCATCTAAAGAATACTGTTAAGGAACTACAGATGCAACAACCACCGATTAAGATTTTTAGCGAAGTTTTAACTAAAGATTTGGATTCCATAAATAGTGATTTTGAATCAATGAATAGTTTTTATGGACAATCAGTTTTACTGCCAGCAGACTATATTAGACGTCCAAATTATTCTTACGGATTTAGAAATGCGATATCATCACAACATCATAATGATCATAATATTGCTTATTCACCATATATGCCAGACAGTGATTTGTCTTTGCCAATACAATATCGTTTGCATCGTTCGCCAAAGTTAATATCTTCAATCGAAAAGAATTCAAAATCTATCAGATAATAAATATAAATGAAGACATAATTAGTTTAAGTATTTAATTTTAATTTTGTTACTTTATTGTTATTATTTTATAAATAAATTTTATGACCTAATTGTTAATGTTTCCTAAATTTCATTTCATATTTAACCGTGATGAGATAAAAATAATTGGAATTTATTTATAAATATGATTCATTTAAAATGTAACATAATGGAAATGCTTCATTTAACTGCCTATAGTCTTAGAAAAAAGATTTTCGGAGAATTATTTGAGATTATTTTGTTGACTACTGGACTTATTTGAATGAAATTTTGTTTCGAGTATCAAAATTTAAAAGTGGTTTCGGTGCAGAAGAAGATCCTTCGAAAGTGGTCAACTCTTTTAATTATTTCTTATTTGACATTATCTCTTTCTGTCCCGGGACCAGCTAGAAACTTGTGATCCTTTAAAACAATTGGAAAATGCACCAGCAATAATTATATGACATTTTTGAAAAATATTCAATGGTTTAAAAATTACACAAAATTATTAACAAAACGGAATGCTGCAGCACACATATTAGAAATGGAGGTTAATTTTGATAATTTAGTTGGAAAGGTTATTACTTAAAAAATAATATATAAAAAGCAAAGTATTAGAACAAAATTTTTTATTAAATTGATAAAAAAATAAATAACATTTTTGTATATAATGATATCTTCCAAATAATAATAATAATAATAATAATAATAATAATAATAATAATAATATTGATAAATATTGAGGGATCGGTACTACTGAACCAATTGCTGCAGGGTAATTAAAATATCATTCATTTAAAATATAACTGTATGTCAACAACATTTCTAAAATGTCTGTTATATTCCAACAAAAATAAATAATGGAAATCGCTAATATAATTACTTGTCATTTTGAACTCCACAGAAAACTAAAAATAAAAATTAACGAAATTCTGATAGGGCTAGCGGGGAGACTGTTACCACAACTTGCCACGGATTTATTTTACACATATTTATGTTGAGCCTTCTTTTGGGAACTATATGATCACAATAAATCACATTTTTTCAAATTTTCTATTTCAGAATACTTAATATAATATTTTATCTAAACCAAGTAGAAAATTACTTACAATTTTTTACAGAATCCAGAAAATATTTTAGACAAATTTTAGATTTTAGAACTCAATAAAAAGCTAAAAAAAAAAACATGTCCAAAAATGAGTCTAAATTTTAATATGGTTCAAATATCCTTTTAAGTAAAAAATATAACCCAGACATGTAAGCATATTTTTTTATACAGAATTTAATTACATTTTTTATCTTTGAAACATTTTTAGAGATTTTTCCACAATTCTTCTTTAACCTTCTTTAAAGTATAATTTTGTTTTCAAATTACAGTTTTATGGGATCTTGAAGTTGCAGATTTTCGAAGCTGTTTTTTTTTTAAATGTAAACTTTATTTAAGTAGAAATCACAGTACAAAATTTCATGATGTTTGGTATGCATATGAACGTATTTTCGGGAATCACCCTTAAATCATGCATAGATTCTTAAAAATGCTAGTATTAACGTGGTATTCTGTATTCACATATTTTATTTTACACTCAGTGAAATGATGGTATATAGGGCGCGGATCCACGGGGAGGGAAAAAGGAAAATTTCCCTTCTCAAAATTAAAATGCTTAATGAAAAATCTACACTAAATCATACAGTTTAAGGAAATTGTTAAGAAAATCATTCCATTTTCCTTCCCCAAAATCTTGAACTGCATCCGCACCTGCTATAGGGTATCATATGGTCGGACTTGACGAACTATATTTTTCTATCTCGTTTCATACATATCTTAGTATTTCATACTAGTTTTCTTGAAACAATTTAAGTCGATATCTTTACCAAATCCAAAAATAAACGATTTTGGAATTTGAAAACTGTAAAAATAACGTTAAAATTGTATCTACACTCTTTCTTCTCTAAAATATAATTTTTTTTAACAACATATAACAATTTTATGCTTTTCTGAAAAGTATCCTCACAGAGATAGCATTAAAATAAAAAAAAAACCCAAAACTCAAGTAATCAACGTACACACACTCCCGAATTTGACCTATTTTATTTAAAGTTTTTACATTAGTCTATATTTTTGTGGGAATTTATTTACAAAAATGTTCGATTCTGCCCCATTGTGCTATAGACGAAATGTCTGTTGTTATTTCATGTTCAGATGTAAAATTCACTTACCAAATACTTATGCCAAATCTGAAATCGTAAGAATATGGAGAATAATAATAAATACTAATGACCTTGATCTGAAAAACGGAAAATTAGGAAATCGTCCCTGTTTTATTAACAGGTGTCCATCACAAAATGTTTTTTGGGTGTTGATAATAAATACATATATATGTAGGTATTTAACTAAAATTTTTATGCTAATCTCTGGAGAGAAAATTTTCCCTGAGCTTTTCGGATTTGCATTTTGTAAGAAATAATGTGAATACTTTGAAAAAGGGCCTTAAAAAAGAGGCTTAAAATTTATTTTTACTCAAATATGTTTTGTTCATATAACTTTTATCATATTATAATTAACCCGCTAGGAATCTGTATTCTTTCACATCAAACACGTAGATCTGTTGAGATATCTTCAGTGGAATTATTAAAAAACCTTTTGAAGTCACTTTGCTTTGTTAATGAATTTTTACGATTAATTTAGACAACTCAAATAATAAATTGTGCACAATTTTTTAATATGTAAAATGGAATATTTTGTTTTTTTACGTTTGCTTTTTAAATTATGTTATTAACGAGCTTAACCCGGTGAGATTTGCTACGCCTTATTAGATGTCATCAAATTGTTACTTCCGTTTAAGAGTTTTAAAAAAGTAGGCGTAACATCCAATCCATTTCTTACATAACCTATAACGACCATACATACACTGGTACTATATTTGTGCCGAATTTCGTAAAATCGGTGCAGCCGTTTAAGAATTTTAAAAAAGTTAATGTAAAAAGTGGGTTTGACATCCAATCGAGATCTTACATAATCTATAACTTACACTTTATTTTTATATTATGATTAGGGTTTGGATATGAACTACATGGAGAAAAATTAAGTCTGGTAAATCATCTGCCTTTACCGAAACTTTAACATATACATACAGAGTTTTGTACATTTTAAAGTGTCACGGCTTTGTTAAATATGCTTTAGGTAATGGAAATGTTAATTTTGTTCTCAAAATATTTTAAATTCTGTAACACTGTGCATAGTTTAATAAGTAAAAAGTAAATTTAATTTAAAAATAATTATCATAAAAAATAAACTCTCTATAATAGAGACAGTCATTAATGCGACAATGATAAAATCATTTCATTACACTTTGTGACGGAAGTTATGTAATAATTATCAGACAATGCACATAAATTTTGCACGTTTCGTAAAGCTGTCGATTTTGCTTAAAAAGAACGTCTGCCAACAAATCACTAATCAAAACTTAAAAAATGTTTGAACTCTTTAAAGCTCCCACTAAAAGTCTGGAAAAATCATTTCCTTTAAAATTTCATTTCATTAAAAAACTAAAAAAAAAAAACAGAGTTAAAGATATTTTTTTTTTCTTAAAAAATAATGTCAATGATTACAACTTTCTCATTCAATCATGCAGCTTCTTCTAATATTTACTGGTAATGAATGTTGTGTGACAACCATTTATACTAATCTTGTTAATTCCAAGTGGCAAAAAGACAAAATGTATCTTAAACAATCGTACGTGTTAAATGACTACACTTCCGTTCTTAAATGTTGATCAACAATGCGCCACAATGTTTTCGCATTTTTTCGTTGATGAACTTTTTAAAAGAATTAAAGAAAAAAAAAGAAACAGAAAAATGAGACAAGTAAACTGAAACGTATTTGTTATAAAAAGTCTGTATGGGCCATGAGCTTAATTTAGAATAGTGTGGCTGACGTCTTGTTAAGAACCAACAACGAATTTATCTTAACCACGACCACTACCATCAACACTTTGTTGACATATTCTATTGACTTAATAGTATTTTATTAAACAATTATTAATTTATGGAACGTGCAAAATGCAATTAAAGGTGAGTTTTAATTGGGTTTAAATACCGAGAAGAATGTAAGAGATTGAATATTTTTTGAATTCCATACAGATTAGTGTGAATTTTATTCTGTTTGCGTGCTTGGTGACATCTTTGAGGGGTAAGGCTATACATCCTAAAGGATGTTATGAGTGTGAGGAGGAAGTATGGGAAGAAGTGCCCTGTGATGAAATACCATCTAATAGTACAACAGTATCAACTCCTTACCACTCCTCGACTACACCAATCTATAAGCCAACCACACCCAGTCCGAAACCCACTACTTACAAACCAACTACAGTTAAAACTACAAGAAAATATACAACAACCACGCCCTCGCCTGTAACATCAGCACCAAGTACAGTTAATCCCGAATTCACTACACCAAAAGATCCATACAAAAAATGCTACTGTGAATGTAAACTGGGTTGTAAAGAATTTTGCCGAAAAGTTGTCCTTAATGATCCCGATCAACAAATTGTACAGGTATCGAAAATATCGGTACCTGTGGATAAGGGCCGTATTGAGTCTACACATTTCCTACAGAGAGAACTTATACCAAAACCTGATAACAATTATGATAAAAATGACGATTATGCCGCGTCTTATGATGATGAACCCGACAAATATGAAGCTTCAACTCCAACTTCTATACCTGGTCCTATAATACCCCATTATGAAGAAGGTATTGCTCTTGATCCCAGCGTTTATGCTACTTATCATAGCAAACCGAATATTCCCTCTACAAATTACTATTCCAAACCAATTGCCCCTGTTATTGAACCCATATATCATGGTCCATATGCAACAGCTGAAGCTGGTGCTAATAACCTTCATGCTTTTGCTTCATATCCACCAAATCCAAAACATTCTTCATACTATGGCCCTTCAAGTGCAGGTGCTTACGACTTTCCCGTTCCCTTTGAAAATGTCTTTTCCAGGGTATCAAAAACTCTACTTGAACCTGTGGAAAGTGTTCAAATCTCTTTAGATACATCTAATAGAAAAATAGGAAATCCCAATTATTCTAAATGTCCCAGCTTTACAATAAATTCCTATTCATCGCCAACACCAGTGAAAGATTCCCAATTGGAAACATCTATGGGTAATGTTCTTAACTTTGATGATTCGTTCGATTCACTTATTAAGGAGTTTATAAGTAACAATCCTTCCAATGAAACACCATATCAAAAGTATCCCAAACCATTCTATTCAGTGTCGTATAGCAGATAATAACCAAAAAGGAATAACGCATTTAGGTTAATAAATTTATGTTTAGTTTTAAGAATTGAGAATTGTTATTAAAGTTATTTGTTTTTTAAAACAATAAATATTTTAAAGTTGTTTTCTCTTGAAATATTGTTGGTTTTAGTTCAATTTGATATCTTGTATTTGTATTTCTGAAATAAGAGCTTACTTATGCTATAGATTTATTAAAATTATTATGAAATTAAAAGCTTTATGAAGTTAACCGAAAGCTTTTAATGTGCATTGGTGCTTGATAATAAGCCTAAATACTCACTAATGATATTGACAGATTTCAATTAAATTAATGACATTTTAATGAGATTCGAGATGTTTTGCTTAGTTCGTAATAAAGAATTGGAATTATTTAAAATAATCTACAAATATGTACTTTGTATTAATTGAAGTACGAATGTAATAAAAAGTAAATACAAAATTATATATTTTAATTGGATCGAATTATTTTAATTGGATCGAATTTTGTTTTTATTTTTTTGACATTTCAGTTTTCTATAGTTTAAGACGTTAAATACATAAAATTACTATAATTTACTTGCTAATATTTTTGGATTTAAAACTCATTTACAAAAATTATCCAACAACAAAATAATGGTATAAAGGATTACAATTTGTCACACAATGACAATAGTCATAACATTTTATAATTTATTTGACACTGCATTTGTCACGATCAATCGCAAAGTGTATTAGATACTAAGATATCAAATACAACAACCCACGCATAAATCTCGTATTTATGTCTCAAACGAGTATAATGCAAATGCATTTTTTTTATTTTGACTATTGCAAAATTTTATAATATTAAATTAAAAATAATAATAAAAAACTCAAAATAAAAGAAAACAAGTAAGAAAATTGTCACCGAATTAAAACACTTATAAAATGCACCCTACAAATGAATTGAAATATAATAAAAATTGTTCAACAGCAAAAAACCCTATGAAGTTTGTTTAGACATTAACATAACGTGTCCAGACGTTTCGCTTTTGGCGGGATTATCCCGCTTTTTAAACTTCGATCCCGTCAAAAATATTTTTCCCGCTTTTTATTAAGAAATTCCGTTATTTTTTTGCTGCAAAGTAAAAAAATTTTTGCAATTCGTTTAATTAAAAGTTTTAAATATTTTGTTACGCTGATCATCTCTGCGAACTCATTTTATATTGTATATTATATGTGTATTCCGATGTAGAAAGACCTTCAAAAAGTTATATTATTAACTTGTTAAAATATTAAAAAATGTTTAAGAATATCTTTAGTTAACAAGATATATTTTAAAAACGAAAATGTTAATTTTTTTTTTAAAGAAATACGTTTAAACATTTAATTATTTTAATAATGTCAGAATAAATACAAGTAAATTCTTGCAGAGAAATTTTTAGCTTTTATAAACTCATTTCGTGAGAACTTTTGTGTGGCGGCCATATCAAAGAGATGTTTTGACATGGTTTCCCTTATATAAAGTTCCGGAACTGGACCGGTTACTAGCATAGAGAATCTGTCAGGTGACTGGATTTGAAATGGTTCTCTTTACTTTAGGGATGTTTTCGATTACATTTACTTAAAGTTAGTGCTTAACTCACTAATATTCCGTTTAACTTATGGAAACCGATTCAAAAAGGTGGAATGTTAACAGTATATCAGAATATTATTTTGATAACGGGTTTTAAGAGGAAGCGGTATTTCGAGTTATTTCCGTAATAGTATTTTATGGGCAACTGTTGTGTCAGAAATTTCGAAGTATTGGTCCAGAACCATAAAATATAATATGTAGTAAAGTATTATAATTACAAGCTGGAGTAGCCATAACTTTATTACAAGTTTTATTTGAACTTTATTAAAAATTATAATATTTCTTAAGCCCAAAAATTAACACTAACGGTAGTTAAGTGTTATCGGTATTTCGATCTATTTCGACAAAAGATTTGTAATATCATTTATGTAACTGTACTTTAGGTATTTGACATTTTATATAAAACGAAACACATTTAGCATTTCAAGTAATAATATAAAACATTTAACATTAACACTAACATCACGTTAATGGTAAATGAATACCGTTCAGCTTAATGTTAATGTTGTTCGCGTACTTTATTTATATTTTTTAATTTGAGAATAAATTTATGTTTACTCTCTCAAAAAAATTGTTGGATAAATATTGCTCAAAGGTATGTCAACATACCTATTAACATAAAGTTGCACGGTATTCTTTTGTCATTAACATGATGTTAAATATTTTTTTATTAGGACCACGAATAACAAAAATTTGACAATGGGGATTTTGAAAGCCACCATATTGTGGCCAATAAGAAAACATTGTTTAAAAAATACCTTCTTGGTCTACCTTGTTCAACAACTTATGTTTATACGCCCGGTTATTGTAAATAAAAATAATTTACAAATAACAATGGTCGGCAAAACAACAACTCGTGGACTTAATAGATTTGGATTTTTTCATCACGCCTGGAGTTTTTTATAGGCGGGTCTTATATTTCATCTATAATAAATCGATTATTCGAGTATATATTCATATTTCATTATAACCCCAAAACGGTATGTACAATTCATATATACTTGATAAACATATGTACTTCCGTTGACTGTATTTTCAACTTAACATCAATTCTAAACAGTCTAATGTAGGGTACATCTTAAAATAAATACAACAGTGATATATGTCTATATAAAATGTTTGCTTAACATTTACAAAGAGGTTGGGCCTTAAAAACAACATTAGACGCGTGCTCTTGTTGTCTGCGGCATAATTTATTTAAGTTTAAAGACTTTAAGAATTTTTGCAAGTGCGTGTGTATAAGTTGATTAAAATACACGCATGTTCATTTACATGTTTCAAGATTTCTTTCCATTTGATTTTCCTTAGACATTAATATGTTATACTATGGTGTATAAGTATTTAGTAAAAACATTATTACATCAGTAGGGAGGACCAAAATAAGTATTTGTTCCACAAAAAAAGTTTCATTTTAAGATAAGAGTTTTAAAATGTTTGTGTTGGAATTATCTTTTTGCAAGTTTTATTAAATCACAAAAAGTTGAGCTGAATTATTCTGCAGAATTTATATTTAATTTTTATTTAAAACAAAAATGAGTACCTACTTATTGTACATATGTATTCATAATAATACAATCAGTAATCTAATGGAAAAAATATGTTGAAATAGTATATTTGCACAAATTCTAAATTGAATATTTGATGTAGTTAGTTACAATGTGACACAAGAAATATAAAAACTGTTCAAAATTATTCTTTAGCTTAAAAACCATCCGTCCTGTAGTTCGTATTATTGATAGAGAACTACACTAACATAGTTCTAGGGGAAATGTTTGCTATGGTACTTCTTTTAACACGTTTTGGATGCAATTAATTTCGTTTGAGAAAAGGGAATTTTCTTGAATATATTTTAAAATATTTAGAAGGTTTGCAGGTCTTGATTTAAGCCATTTGTCGTCGGCTGAGGTAGTTCAGTCGTGTACAGGGTCGACTTACTGATCCACAAGACCTTAAGTTGAAACACAATAATTTTACCCTGTCTGGGGTTCAGAACTATACTTGATATTTATTTAATTTTTATATTATTAATAACAAATTAAGAAAATCCGCGATAATTCTTTAGACTTTAGAATGGTAGTTCGAGCTTATCAGGTTAATTCGGCTTCGGAAGACGAATTCCGGTTTATCAGGTTGATTCGGCTTCGGATGATGAATTCGTGTTTATCAGGTTAATTCGGCTTCGGATGACAAATTCGGGTTGATTAATTTTTTATATAGGTACATAAATTTTTCACTGGAACTTACTGTAACATCGTAAGATTTCCTCGCGAAACTATCAAATTGTTTTTTATTCGTATGCTAAATTTTTTATCGCGTTTATTACTCTTTCTATTCATTTTCTGTTCATAGTATTTTGACATTGTCCGGACCATGTCCGTCCGTGTTTCTGTTGAAATGGCGTTTATGAAGCCCACCGATAACTGACATATATAATATAAATCGGAAATCCTTTCGAAAATTTGATTATTGATATTCAGCAAGATCGATTCATACTATGCGGAGATATGTTAAAAACTGATGCCTCTGTATATACTAGCGACTTTGATTTTACAAAGCTTGTTATGATTGTTGTTTTTTTTTTCATATTTAAATTTTCATAGTCTGAAAAAAATTTTGATTTATAAATGTGAAAAAAAATTTATAAATCTACATTTACATATAAATAAAGGGTATCAAAGATTCGACACAGCTGAATCTTTTTTCATTATACAAGCATTTGGTATCTAAGAAAATTTTCGAATATGAAGATTGATAATTTATAAAAAAAGCTTGGGTTTTATAAATTAAAATTAAATTTTGTACGAAAAATTTAATTTTTATTCATATTTTGTCTCATGATTTCTAATGTAAAGGAAATGAGGGTCCAACATGAAATTTTGCATGCGTATGGAAAAAATATATGTATCTAAAACACAAATGGTCAATGCTTGCATTGAATTTCATTGAATTCAGAGATCTAATAGCTGTCTGCTATGACATGGAATCACTGATTTCGAAGCACGCGAAAAAGTACCACAGTCCACACATGGGTTTTCATTAAATTGGGACCATTTTTATAATTTAAAAATATCTAAAATATCTTTGGTATTATATTTCTAGCTTAAATATTATAGAAAATTTATCAGGTACCACAAAATCCCCTATTATGAACCCTCATTCATTTAGGACCAAATACCTTTAATTGTATTTTTCTATATTAATTAGTATAGAATATTCAAAAAGTGCCATTAGAAGAACCAAAAATTACCACAAAATACCATCTTATGGATTTCGATTCATTTAGGACCACATATCCTTAATTTCATGTTTCTATGTTCATAATTATAAAAAAATCAAAAAGTACCTTTACACAAAGTATCGCAAAAACCTCTCTTATAGATTCTCATTAATTTAGGACCAAATATCATTAATTTCAAGTTTTTTTCGTTCATAATTTTAGAAAATTCAAAAAGTACTATCAGAAAAACCAAAAAGTACTACAAAATCCCCTCGGCCTGGATTCACATTCACTTAGGACATTCACATTCACTTTAATTTTAGGCTTCTGTATTAAATATTATGGAAAATTTAAAAAGTACAATTATAAGATCGAAAAGTACCATAAATTTCCCTCTTATGGATTATCATTCACTTAGCACCTCATGTTCTTAATTTCATGTTTCTATATAGAAAGAAAAAAGCATTAAAATAATAAAGTACCACAAAGTAACCTTTTATGAATTTTCATTAATTATCCCTAATTCCATGTTTCTAGGTTCATAATTATAGAAAATTTAAAAAATAAAGTACCATTAGAAGAACGAAAAAGTATCATAATGTCCCCCTATTGCGTATTTAATTTCATGTTTCTATGTTAAATATTACAGAAAATATAAAACGCACCCATAGCAGAAGAAAAAAGTACCATAAAGTCCATCCTCTTGAATTCTTATCTAAATAAATTTTCTTAATTTCATGTTTCTATGTTTAATGTATTTGAAAATTCATTATTAACTTTGAATAAAATGTAATTTCCCGCCTTTATCCCCTTTTTTGGTATCAAAAATTGTATTCCAATAAATTTCTAAATTGTAGTAGTATCCCATATTGAAATCCTCATATGAATATTTCAATAAATGATCAAAAAAATTTTATGAAAAAAGTACCAAAAATAGGTACGATTTAAAAGCCTTAAACGCTTGAATTTCTAAAAAGTATCAAATTTGTATTTCTCATTTTTTGATAATTTATGAATACGACATAAATTTTATCTGTATGTTGATCGGTTTATACATGTGGTGCCAAAATACAGCTTTTATCCGTTTTCTCCCTAAAACGGCCGATTTTCAAAAAAGTAAATGAATAACGATAATTATTCAACTTTTTAAATGAAGTTAATATTTAAATTTAATAAAATTTAAACGAATAATAATATTTTATTGAAATCTTGGTATAATAAACTTGTCAAAAAAGGCAGATAATTAAAAAACATTTTTAAATGAAAATACCAAAAATCCTACAGCCGTATTCAACAAAATTAATGTATGTTTGATAAAGGTTTACTAAATTTTTGTATGTAAATTTCCATAAGAAAAAAATAGTGAACCTTTATCAAGCATACATTAATATTTTTGAATACGGATGCTAATCTGTATAAAACATGTTTCATCACTAATTGCAAATAGAAAATTTGGCGTTCAGATGGAAAAAATTAACTTT
>MINK01001036.1:0-11826 GCA_001735545.1 Phormia regina
ATCATATTGTTGAAATCAAATATTTTTTTAATAAAATTTTATTTAATATCAAATAACGACTTGTTAAAAAATATTTTAGTCATAATTTTTTCTGTGTACCAGTAATAATATATTCAAGTAGTTGCCTCTAATGACATCACCGTGTTAAAATAATGAGTCATTCATCTAATGTATATGTAGTGAATGGCCATTATATTAGCTTCTTAACTCATTACATGGCAAGCAATGTTTTTGCAGAGATATTGTTGTTTCTATGGATAAAGAAAATCCCATAAAGTTGCATTTAAAAAGTTGTATGTCGATGTATTGAAAGGCCTACATTGTTAAGGTCCAACAGATTTTTACTGCTGTGTAAATAAGAGTACGTATACTTACATATATATATATGTGTAAATTTCATACTTATATGTGTGTGTTTAATTGCACTGCGTTGTATGAAAAGTTGACAATGATTCCTTCTGTCTCCTTATAAACACGTATTGCCATTATTAAACAGGTTCATCGGAGGAAAGAAGGTGATAAGTTAAAGCAAAACCTGTTTAAATACACACATATATAGATATCTACATAATGCTCTTCATTCGCATTTGGAATTTTTCTGTAGTAAGAGTTATCGAATATAATTTTTTCTTAAGATGTTGAATGTGCATTTAACTTCAGGTTGGTAAAAAAAAAAATACAATTTTGTCATCAGAATATTCTTTGTCTTTTATTTTTGCATTTTATATCTACGAGTCTCATTTGTATATTATTCGACGGGTAGCTCGACAGCTTTATCTTGGGTTCACTTTTACAGCTTCTGACGACTGACAATGTTTAAGCTTACATACATACATACATACGTACATAAATATAAGAATACGATTGTTTTACTGCATTTTGTTATTATAATAAGTAAAATATGTGCTCAAATGTGTGTATGTATATGTCTTAAAGTAATATCGTCGGGGCACAGTGAAGCAAAATATGAATATTACTTGTTATATATGCCAAAAGTGTAGATAAATCCCATGTTGTATATATGTACATGATACCTAGTTTTTTATTTAATTATAAAATATATATTTTTTTTTTATAAAAATGGAAGAAAGTCATATTTATTTTTATAATTTTGTTGAAAGATTTTTTTAAACGGCATTTAAAGAAAATGTCATTGAGAACACTGTTGTATCAACATACTATGTCTGATTATATACTTACATTCTTATAAATAAATATATTGAATGCCTTAATAACCTCTTGCTGTTTTATGATACAGTCAGTAGTAAGTCAGAAGACGGCCATACAATCGACCAACAAACAAGTTGTGATGCCTTTGTGGATGAAGTTCAGTTGTATCAGTTTAGTACAAAACTTGTCATTGCCAACGCATTGATAAATAAAAAAAATGTATACAAAAATTATTGCCGACTAAATAATACTCTAAACAAGTGCAATAAAAAGTTGTATATTTTTAAATCGCAAATTCTGCATAATATTAGTTGGTGAAAAAATAGGCCAATATAAAACATTTTTAGTTTGTAAGGTTAGGTTGAAAGAAGAACCCACCGAACTGTGTGTATTCTCAATTAAGTGAGAAAAAAAAATATTTTTATATTCAAAAATTTAATTTTTGTTTAGAAGATTATAGACATACGTTATCTTTATTACATTTCATTTCGATTCCATGAAAGTTAATGTTCGTCCTTTTCTTTCCTCTGATGTTACAAACATCAATATAAACGCATTATACTACCGCTAACTATGAAGGAGAAGGGTATAAATATAAAGGAAAACGTTTTTAAGATGGAAAACATTGTATGTATTTAAAAAGTACAAAACATTGCTAATTTATTGCACCTGTTCCTTAAAATCTTTCTACACGAACATGGTGGTTGTTGGATGGTTTTTGTTTCATGATTTGCTGTTGGTTTCTTACTGCTTCTTTCTTTCGCAGAGAACAGCATCAACATTTGTCGGATAATTTGCAATTAGCAAAATTCCATGATTGAAGGAACAAGTTTTACTCATACTGCTTGCGCACATCTTCAAAGTTAAAATTCTTGATCACTCCTTAATGTTAAGTTTAGGTATTTCGACATTGGTACACTGCTGGGCGAACAAATACGAATGCAAAAGATTAATGGAATGTCCCCATATTTATGTGTGAGTAATGGTGTGCCTTTGCGGTAAGAGGACATCGAAATAAGTCACGATACGATGCCAATTAGTCACTATTAGTGATCTGTGGCATTAGTTAATAAGGAGGTTGTGATTTTTACACAGAAACTAGTCTGTCAACTGTGTACATATGTGTATGTATTTATTAGAGTATTCAATTGGCGGTTTGAAAATGAATATTGTCCAAAAATTTCCACAATTAATCGTTATATATGTGTACATATCTACATAAAATATATAGATTTAATGCGAATTATAAAAGGTATAAAATCAGCTAAGAAGAACGCTGATACCTTAATAAAAAAATTTCGTAGAAATATAAAATAAACTTTATTATAAAATTTTCCTTCAAAGAAGAAATTCTTACAAAGTTGTTTCATTTTGCATTAAAAAAAAAATATATTCAAATAAAAATAAAATATAAATAAAACTTTAATTTCCCATCTTTTTTATTTTTAATTCATTAAATCATCTACGTGATTAAGTTAATAAATTTTTTAATAGAAAAAGTTTTTCAGTTTTAAAATTTTTATAGTTTTTAGTAATTTTATCATAATCATTTTGATGAGAGTTGCAATAAATATATTTAGTTTCTTTATTCCATGTTATCATTCATTTTTTATTAATTGTACTCAGAAAAAATTATTACCATATATTTTTCAATCAACACAATTGTTTAATTTTGCATTAAAATTTAATAAATATATATAAATAAAACTGAAATAAGAATCAAATTTGTATTTTTCCTTTAAGACTTTATTTAATTCATTCAATAATTCACTTAACTGTTTTAATTACTTTTTTTATTGGGCATTTTTTACAGTTTTTTGTAATTAATATAATCATTTTGGTGAGAGCTGCAAATTTGAGCAAGATTTTAATTGAATCAATTATCTACTAACATATTTGATGATTAATTTTATTTTAGTTAGAACAAGTTATTGAAGATTTGTCAAATGTCGGTTTTAATCGTTATAGCAGATTTAACATTTAAGGTACGTTATAAGAGCGGAATACTATGGTTTTCTTCATACAATGCTGTAACACCCTAGTATACATTAACGTAATGTTGAAAAAAATTAAATATTAGGGTGATCTACTCGGTTTCCCAATCAGTTTTTTTTTCAGTCAACGTCCTGTTGGTTTTTTCAAAATGGTAATTTTTCGAATATCGAATAGACCGTTTTTTTAACACATAAAACCCGGTTTAAAAATAGAATTTTATTTCAGAAAACATGTACTAAATAGTAGTGATATTGAAATCGCAATTAGAAACAATATTTTTTTATATTCATGTATTCTGATTTCGTATATAGTTTAGGGTAAAATTGTAATTAATTCAGTAAGATTTAACAAATGATGTATTGTATTTTATCTCTTTTAATACCTGAAATAGTTTTACTTCCAATTATTATTTTTTAATAATTTTTTTAAAGTTTTACCTACAGAACGTTTCAATTGAGAAGGGTCTCCATATTAAGCTATGGATTCTGTTTATATTAAATAAAATTTAATGTAATTTTTCATAATTATTTTTCTACAATTTGGTAATTATTTCAATTATATATTAATTATTAGTTATTTCCATTATATGTTAATATTGATTTTTTATTTATTGGTTTTTGCTTTTAATGTAATTTTTGATAGAAATATTAACTTCTGAAAAAGAACGGTTTTTATGATTTCAAATAGTATAACAGTTCTTCTCTCAAAATAAAAAAAAATCAATACGTTTTTTTTGAATTTTGTTTACAAAATGCGCTAAAAAGTCTTCACAAGGAAAAGTTTAAAAACAATATGTCCATAACCATCATTTTGGGAGAAAATTGTACAAAATTCTACTTTTAGTAGTAGTAAGGGATTTTCATGGCTCCACTATATTTCTAAATTATATTTTAAGCATAAAAACTTTTATTTTATGACTTTTGTGTACATAAAATAGCTAATTTAGTAGTAAATTCTAAACATGGTCAAAGTTTTTCAATGAGAAATACTATTGCATCCAATGGACTTTGTGTTATTTTTCTCTTGGACATTAAAACTTCTAAATTTTCAAAATTTTTTAGGGACAAACTGATTTATTGTAACTACAATGAGTTTTATAATATAAAGTGCAAATTTTTTTGGTATATTTTTTCTGCTTAGAAATATTTGCAGAAAGAAATAACTTTGTGTGTTTTATCGGTGTTAGGGATGTTATGATGTCTGTAACTCAGAAAAATCCTCGATGATCGGTTTTACCGAATCTACTTTTCTTACTTGTTTGTTGTGGAGAAAGAATTTTGTGATAAGTATTATTATCATACAAGTTAATGACTAAATTCTATATTATAATAGAACAAAAGTATTAGGTCACATATACATACATAAATATACCCAAGAAACATATACATAAGTTTGTTATTACATATATTGTAAAAAACGATCAGTGTTATGAAAATAAATATTCTCTCAATATAAATAATTTCAAGAAAGTTTTGATTAAATACATTTGACATTAAATAAAAGTGTTCATGTTTATTGGGTATAGAAAGGGAACGAAATAAAATGATAGATTCTTAATATTTTGTTTGCGTTCCAGGTAATGAAATGATATTGTTTAAACTCCTGCTGATTTATACCTGACCTTTTATATAAGAATTTAAAGTTGTTTAAAAAAAGGAACACAAAGAAATAACATTTTAGTGCAGCATTCATCTATAACTTCTATACTTTAAAATACATAAATATGTATGGATGTATGCATGTATGTGTATATGTATGTATGTAAGAATGTTTTATAACAATTTATTTGTATGTGCATTGTGTAAAATCTATTGTATAGATCTATTGTTGTTAAGAATTACATTTGTTGTTGCCCATAGATGTATGTAAGTACGTACGTATGTATCAAAGGATAAAATAACATAATAACTAGAAGATGTTGCATTCACAGTTTAATATTTATGACAGGAGTACAACTTAATTTACAACATTAAAAACACACATACAGACGCAACAACAACAACAAAAATATTTCGATAAGATATTCGTACATACAAACATATAATCTAAAAGAACAAGATAGTAAAGGAAAAACATTTGTGCCTTGTCAATAATGCTGCAAGCCAAGTTAGCCCTTGCATTGCCTTGTATTGATGATACACATGGAACAGAAAGAACACAAAAGGAAGTTAGTTCTTTTTATATCGATGGAGACAAAAGACACAAAAAGATTTGATTTATGACTAATCGTTGTTAAGTTTGCAGTCGTTCTTTTAAATGATGTCGTTTATCTTAACATGGCATTTTTTTTTATTATATATGTATGTATGTACAATTTTTATTTTGTTTTTATTATTTTATGGTTGGGATTGAACATGAATTGATTAAATGGTTTGATAATAAGAAAAATGAAAATTCATTTATATTTGGTACATCAAAGAAATTAAGTTAGTAACGGATTGATAGGGGCACTAAAATGACAACTATATTCGAACAATTGTTTTTTTTTATGTATTAAAAAATACAGGACTATTCCACAGAAAACATCATACATGTTCTAATAATACAAAGTATCTAAAAAAAACGTCGAATTTTTTATACACATAGTAATAATTTTCTAAAAACTGAATTTAATATTAACAATAAAAACTAAAGTCGTTTGTTTAAAATAAAAAAAAACGTGTAACTCAACCTCTTCCTAATTCAGTTTTCTGGTGAATATGTTTTAAATAATTCATAGAATTTTTGACATTTTATGATATTATTACACTATGGATGTGATTTTTTTCATATTTTTATTTATTTTGCTTAGTTTTAGTTGTTGTATATATTTTACAACAAATAATATTAACAATAATGTAATTAAAAAAAAACATTTTACAATATTTTGAAATGGTAATTAAGTGTCTTTGGCACACAGTATTTCTGGAAAATATAGCAACATTTTGAAAAATGTATAAATAATAAGCATTGAAAGGTCCACCATGGTGTGGAGATATAATATTCTATTTTCAGTCAAAGAATCACTTAAAAAAATAAATAAAAAAATTAGGAGATAACTCCATCCGCCCGCCCGTCTGCCTGCCTGTCTATTGAAAGCAAAATAGGGTTCGAACAGTACAACCCAGGGAGACGAAATTTGGTTCAAATATTTATTTATATAAGCTTTGTCTAGTATTGGAAATGGGAAAATCGGTTAGTAAAAAAATATACTAGAAACACTTTACCATTAGACATTACCTTCCATATAACGTAAAATTTGAAAAAGTTGATGATGGGTACATACATAGATTCTTAATTTGTAAAATTAAGAAGGATGCAACCACTATATCTTTATGGTTTTGTGACCAATATTATAGATCTTTAGTATAAGTACTTTTATAATTAAATATGAAATCAGTAAATATTTTTTAGTATCTTAAGAAAATTGACGGAAATAAATAAGTAGACAATATTTTGCATGTTATCTCGTATAACGTTTTTCACGAAAATCCATTTTCCTTAATCAATTTTCAAAGAAAATTAAGATTGAGTTATAAGTAATATATGTATGTATGAATTTACTTCTGACGCACAAAAAGTGTCAAAATGAATGAAATTTTGAATTACAAAATAAAGACCCTAAATTATTTTGATTTTCATCCAAATTATGTTTTAAATAAGATAATTTATTTATTTCCGTTTTGATAATTATGATCAAGAAAAGATATCAGCGAAACGTTAATGCTAGGGATGCCAAACGGGAAGGGTTTCTGCAAATCCCTGGATTCGGAATTTTATAAACTCAAATCCCGATATCTCGGGATTTTTTCGGGACTTATTTTTCAATTGAAAAAACATTTTTAATATACATTGTATACATCCCGAAATGTATATTTTCATATCGCGGATATGTTGTGATCTAAACAATAAGAAAACAATACGCCCGGACATAATCATCTATGTGAAAAGAGATAACGTCAGATAATCTTCCGGAAGATATAATAATAAAAATATTATTGTTAAAGAACTTTGTAAATAATATGGGAAACAATGATTGCCATCTTGTAAATAATGCATTTAAATCGTCACATCACATCGCCTGTAAAATTTGCACGCTCACGTAAGATACATCTTTTTAGATAAGAGACAATAATTTGCAATATTTTTTAAATTTCTAAATACAATCAACAAAAGAAAAATGTGTCAGAAAAAAGTATGTATTTCGTTAATTTCTTTTAGATGAAATATCATCAATTTATTGCGGAGGGTATCATCACCTAACTGAAAAAGGACGATAGTTTGATGATAAATTTTATTTTCAAAATATCAATATCATATTGTGTTTGTTTAATAATTTTATCTAAAATGATAAAAATATTGCTGTGATGATTTTCTTCTATATAATAAAGAGAAGATGTCTTCCAAATGTATGTAGGGATATTTCAATTAAGGAAATTAATTTGTATTTTAAAAAGCAAAACTTAACGTTTTAAATCTATTGTATTTATGCCGTATGTTAATTTTTTGTATGGTATGTATGGCAATACATCCTAAAATCAAAATACCAGGATGTTTTCCTTCAATACCGGCATTCGCGATTTCTTAATCCCGAAAAATCCCGGGATTTCGGGATTGGCATTCCTACTTAATGCATATCAATAAGGCATATATCGAAAATTGCTGGTCTGATTTTATTAAAAAATATTCAAAACATCTTCAATTTTTTTTGCAATACTTTTTAATATGTTCAACAGTTATGGGGATATTAGGCGCATTATCGAAAATATCTCCTATATTTTTTTTTAATAACTTTATATTTTTTGTCTAAATTTTTTCATAACTTTGAAACTATTGATCGAATCAAAAATAATTGTATATATTATTTAAAGATATTGTAAGCCAATTTTTTTTAAATTTAGTTTTTAAAAACTATCTCCACTTATGATGACATAACTCAAAAACAACTTGAGTTATGTCATCATAAGTGGAGATAGTTTTTAAAAAACTTAAATTTTGTGAAAATGAGCGAATTTCCTTAATTGCGAATAAATTCGAAAATAATTATTGGATGTTTATGATCGAAATCTCATTTGGTTGCTATTATATGTGGCTTTTCTATAAAGCAATAAATCTGAACAGGTTTTGCGGTTTTCGATTTTTAATGATTTTTATGATTTTAATGATTATTACTTAAAAATTATCACAAAAAAAAACTAGCTATTTTCACTTAAAACATATATGTATATATATTTTTTTAAAGGTTATGTGTTCTATTATGTGGATAATATCGGACAAACATTTTTTGAAGTAGCATTAATTATGTGGAAAAACGGTTAAAAAATTTAATTTTACAAAAAAATTAAAAACAACTTCTCTGGAACCATAGTACATCAGAAATATTCATTAAAAAGTTACAAAGAAAACATAAAAACAAAGTTTTTGCTTTTGTAAATGAGTATATTTACTAATTTCATAATAAAATTTAAATTTTTGAAAAAATTGTCTTTATGATTAATGAATAAAAATTCATATTTTTGACAGAAAATTTAAAGATATTTAATTTTTTTTAGAGAAAAGCGATTACTATCTCTATAACTGCAGCCCTACTGCTAGTACTTATTTCATTGCGTAACTTTGTCCTATTTATTACAAATACAAATTTGTTTAGTTTCCCAATAAACCAAACGATATTATAATGATCACTACATATTAAAGTATATCTCGAAAATGACGATTGCTATTCAAACATTACTTTTTCATAAAAAAATCGAAAGTATCAAGAATTTAAATTTGTATTATTTAATCATAAAGATACTTTTTGATTTTATTCACAAATAAACAAAGTACACATTTACAAATTTCATAGAAATATCAAAAATCATTTTGTAGTAATATATTATCCAAACTAAAACTGATATTTATTTATAATATTGTACAAAGAAGTCATGGCCACAAAATGGAAATCTGGTAGTGGAAGAAAAATGGTATCTTCAGTTTGTAGGAATCAGACAAACTAGAAAGGATTTTGAGAAAAAATTCACCTAATCTCTGGAAGAAAAGTGTCATAAAAAGTTAAATGATTTAAATTTTTATCAGAAAATTTTAAAGGAAATCTAGCTTGAAACCTATAAAGTAAGAAAAAATCTTATTACAAACGCAAGCAAAAATTTAGAGGAAGAATATACGTGAAAGTAGTTTAAGCGATTTTTTCATAATTATCTTTAGTGTATTATTGGCGATGAAACATTCAAACAGGTTAAAGTTTTTCTACTTCCTAGAGGCATTAGAGCAGTAAAATGTCGTGTATCAAAGAAAAAAAATCCCAAAAAAGACTTCGGTCTTAAAATATGGTTCCATTAACATAGAAACATTTTCTAAGAAAGTACATTGTATCTGCTGTTTTTGCTTATATCTGGGCAGTTTTGCTTATTTTCATTACAACAAATGTAGCGATAACCAAGAAATTGTAAGTGTTTGTACCGAAAGAGGCTAGTCCATCATATTGTTCCCAATTCCATTAAATTGAAGGATATTATATTGTAGTAAAAATTATTTAAAGGATATTAAATTCACATCATAAAATGGAACCGAGCTTAAAAATAATTTAACCTATTCGAGCAAAACATTTACCAAAATACAATAAAATCTTTCATTAGAATAATTTTGGAAAATATAATTGACTTCCTTAAAAACCAACATTATTTACTCCATCCTTTTATGTTTACAACTTGAACATAACAGTCATTGATAAGAATATAACTTTAAAAAATTCAAGGATTTTATTGTGCAAAGAATTGCGCAAAAGTACTGGTCTCTCAGTACTAGTTGTGTACCAATTGACACCTAATAGTCACCAAAGTTCGAGTTAAATACCATTTGACACCTACCATTTATCAAAGTACCAGTTGAGAAACAGTTTAACCAGCGAAAGCTAATAACCAATTACCAACTCGTGCGCATTAATAATCTGTGGCTGAGTGATTTTAGTGATTTTAGTATTTATGTACATATATTTTAAAATTATTAATTATTTATAGGGAATAGGTATACGATTAGTACTCTAATTTGTTAAAATAAAGTTGCAAATAGCCCCAGGGATTACAGATGCCTACAGTTGATATATAGATAAATAATTTCCCTAAAACAGTTACTTAACTTAAAAAACAATTTATCGATAAATGTTTCATTAAATTAATGTAAATAAACTATATATATGTATGTATATTAGGTATTCTATTTAGGGGAGATGTCGATAATATGTTTTTGAAGGGTAACTAATAGAAAAATATATAAATTATTTATAAATTAATTTTTCATGTTCGATACAAACTGAACATAATAGTTCGTTTACGCCCCTAACTATAAATATAAAATCTTTGAAATTCTTTTTTTTTCTTTTCTTTCATTTAGTAAACAACAAACAAAATATTTAAATAAGATTTGCTTCAAGTTGCATTAAGTAAACTAAAACCTAAACTATACACGTATCAATCAACCTACTCGTAACTGGAACGATATAGTAAATATTTTGTTACTTTAAATTATAATACACATTTATTCATTCATCCCTTTTTTTAAGTTAAACAATAGTCAAGTGGATGTGGCGTCAACCTGAGTGAGTGTCGAGTGAGCGAGGAGTAAATTGTTGACAACGATTTGTTGCATGCACCCCGCAGTTTCAAGTTACAACGTCATATTTCATGGCATGTTTGTATACTTATTGAAAATAACCATACTATCTCATTGACTCGATCGTTTACACACACATTAATATACATATATACGTGGATTCTTCATGGTTGTAATGTGACACTGTTAAATGAATTTAAATTTACGATTGGGCTCTAAACGAGCTCCCAGAAGTTTACGTTAATTTTTATTATACCAGATATTTAATATACATATATATTTTATGTAGTTAGTATACATGTTTATGTATAAACATTTTCATGGTATTTGAGTACACGGAAAAAATTAATACGAGTATGTAATTAATTATAGTATTGGATTGTTTAAATTCTATCATTAGATAACACATCAAAATTTACTTAAATAATAATGCCAATTTACATTTAAATAATAGGCTAATGTATATAATTTCTATTTAGTATTTATTGACTATTCATTTTTTTAAAGAGTTGTTTTTAACAATTTCCATTTTTTACCGTGTTATTATTAATGAAATGAAATTAATTATCTTTTATGTAAATTTTTTTCTGTGTATGTTAATTTCATGTATCCGATAGATAAATAGATATGTAGAAATTTACAGATATACATATAGAGGCACACACTAACCAATTCAGGAATGATAAATGTCAACACATCAATTGAAATATGAACCAATTTAAATTTTACACTCTCTCTCACGCATGTAGTAAGTATAGAAGAACATTAGGAAAGATGCATGTGTGTGGAACTAAAACATTTATCGTTGTTCCCAACAAAACAGAAAAATGTAGTTTGTATGAAAATTTTACTGTTATTTTGGAATGAACCTTTGATTGTATATTAGATATAGTTAACCGTTGCTTTTAATGCGAAACTAGTTTTTTGTTAAAGTTAGAAGTCGGACCAAATTAAATTTTAATACATATTTGTCAGATACATTTTTAATAAAATATAATCATTTGATTTGTTGTCTCTTTTTATACCCACCATCAAAAAGATGGGGGGTATATTGATTTTGTCATTCCGTGT
>MINK01001040.1:2479-14141 GCA_001735545.1 Phormia regina
TTATTTAATGTATTTTTTTTTATAATTTTGTGTGCTAAAATGGTTTGTGTATAAAAAAATAGGATTCATAATTATTGTGACTGTAAAACGTTGTTCTCTTTTTTAACAGGAGAACCGTAACAGCATTTTTGAAAAAATAATAAATGATATTTTGTATTTCCTATTGTATTGAACACACTATATACGATTGTCTATCTAAGCAGACAACGATAAGCCTTCTTTTAAGGATTTATTTTAGGATGTTGTGTTGTGTTGTTTTCTTTGTTTTTCTAATGTTTTTAAATTTGGTTTATAATGAGTTCAAATAATGAGTTGTGTAAAAAAAGAAAAATTTTTATTGTAATAAATTTTTTAGTAAAGTGTGATTTTTTTTTTAAACTTATAATTAATGTTTGGTTGTTCCTTTTGTGAAAGTTTTGTTAAAAATACATATACTTTTTATAAAATTTTAGTTAATATTTTAAAATAAATGCATTAGTTTTTATTCTAATTTTTTGGAAAAAATACGGCAGTTGTTTTGCACTTTTGGCTTTAAAACCCATTTAATCCCTATCATAGTCTCGGCAGGTTGAAGGTGGTAAACTCATTGAAACAGCATTATCTAATCTGAAAGAAAAAAATTCAATAAAAATCTATATTTTACATACTTTGAACTTTTTGCCAATTTTTATTTCAAATGTTTAATTTAAAAAAGATACCTTCTTGATTCGCTTTCCAACAAGTTTGGATCCAATGGATGTTGAGCTACATGACGTAGACTATCTCCCAAAGTATTTCGCAAGTGTTGCATTTCACGATTAGCCTTAGAACTACGTAAAATATATTGCTGACGACGTTTTGCCTCCTGTGCTAATTGTTCTCGAAGCATAGATATCTAAAATCACATTAAAGTGAAGCAATTAGTTTTTTTTTTGGGTAAGTATGTATTTTCATAAAAAAAATTACGCAAAATTACCTGATTTTCTAATCTTAAAACTTGTTGCCTATGAGCTTGTTCTCTGGCATCCAATAGCTTTTCAGCATGCATTTGAGCACTTCTATAGCGTTCTGAGTCTAAACCATCCATACACTTAGCACTATCGTGTATGCGTGCTTTACAACGAGCCAATTCTGATTCCTTTTCGGCCAGAAGCGTTTCTAAACGTCTTACTTTCAAACGCAAATCTCGATTCTCTTGTTCAATGACTGCATGATCCAAGCCACAGTTAAATGAACTTCCATTACCTGGAACCATTGTTCTCTTATGGTAATTATCATTTTTTACCACATTATTCGTCTCCATACGATTAGAATCGTAATTGCCATCATAATAGGATGAAGAGGTATTAGGACCAATATCAGAGGAAATAGGCTTTTCGGATCTATCATATACACTGTCTCCGGAAAATTTACTTTTTCGTTCATTTTCCAATTGTTTAACCTTGTCTTGCAACACTTGCAGTTTGGTGCGCAACTCAGACTTTTCTCTTTGTGAAGATTTTAGTTGGCGATTCAGTTCGTCTTCTTCGTTGCGGCCATTAGAGGCAGTATTTTTATCGCCCGACTCTTGATTCCATTTTGCAATACGTAATTGAGATTCTAAAGCTGATCTTTGCACTTCCAAATCATTAACTTGATCTTGTAAACGTTGGGCACTGTCCAATTGAGCCTGTTGCCCACGCCTTAAATCGTTAATTGATGATTGGGCCTTTTCTAAGCGCTCAGCTAAGATGCGTTTTTCGTTTTCAGCCGTTTGTAAAGATTTTTGCAGTAGTTTAAGTTTATCCTCATTCGATTGAGAACTGTGACCTTGATCGGTTAGTTCTTTGTGAGCTGTCTTTAATTCACCTCTAAGTTCAGCCTCAACAACAGCGGCTCTTTGTAATCTTTCTTTCATTTGATCTAAAGACGTCTTGAGAGAAGCACACCTATCTTCCAGTTGAACCATGGCTCTATTTTGATTATCTAAACGTTCCTGAGCCTGACGTATATTGCAATCTTTTTCTTGCAAAACCATTTGTAGTCGTGTAAGATCTCCCTCGAGAGCCACTCTTTGTAAATCTAGCTTAGTGGCTCTACCTTCAATTTTAGCCAATTCTTCTTGCAAGTGTCGCTTTTCATTTTCCAATTTAGCGCAATGTTGTCTACACTTCTCCAAGCGCTCTTCATTTTGTGAATTCTCTTCCGTGCAAGAGTTTAATTGCATTTCGGTTTGAGCCAATTTCTCGCGTAATTGTTGGCATTCATCTTGTTTTTTGTGGAACTTATCTTCTAAAGCATTGAGAGCTGATACTTTCATACTGCGTTCTGTATCGAGATTGCTCTTTTCCTGTTGAAGATGTCGTATCATTTGTTGAAGTTTGGAAACTTTGGAATCGCACTTCAATTGTTGCTCTCCAGAGTCTTGCAATTGCTTCTTGGCTGTTAGAAGCTGCATTTTGTAGTCATCCTTCTCTCGTTCGATTTGTGCCACTTGATGCATGAGGCATCTAACACCTTTGCGTATAAGATCCGGATCGCAGTCTAAGGCTGGGCCATCGGGACAATGAGAATTACTTCGGGTCTCAAAGTCATGACAGCTGGGAGCCACACCACCGGAAACACTACGTACTGGAGAAAAGCGACGTGAGGGACTAACGAGACGATGTGAAAGATTCACACTACCATCGATTTGTATGCCCGCAATACGTCTAAGAGTATGAACAACGGAGCTCAATTTATGCTCAATTTCACGCTTGTGCAGTTCAACACACGCCAACTGTTCATCTAAAGCCCTTATACGACCTTCGGCCCCTCCAAGACGAGCCTTTAATTCTTGTATTTGTTGAGTAGCATCCGCTAAACAAACTTCCAAATTATGTTTTTGATCCTCCAAACGTTTTTCCCGACCTCGAGCCTCTTCAATGCGAGCTACTAGCTCTTGTTCTCGATTGTGGAAACGATGCTCTTCCTGATTGGAATGACATCTAGCCCTTCCTAGTTCCTGGCGTGTCGCACATAGGTTTGCTTCCAAATCGGACAATTGTTTCTTAACTTGATTCAGTTCTTGTTGTGCTCGTTCTTTAAGCTCAGTTTCGGCAGTTAATTTATTTTGCAAATCTTTACCACCTTCATCCTTTTGGGCAAATTCTACTTGTGTCTTTTGCAATGTATTTCTGGTACTATTTAATTCTTGACTTGTCTTCGACAAATTATTCTCAGTCTCTTTCAGTAATGTCGTCAATCGTGTGCGTTCATTTTCCAGTGTATTTTTACACTCTTCTAAATTGCTTATTTTTTGTAAAGCTTCTTCTATAGCTCTAGCCTGTTCTCGCTTAGATCCCTCAACTCGTTTAACGTGATCTCTTAATTCTTTATTGCTATCGGAATATTTGTCACGTTCAATGTTGCTATCAGCCAATTGTCTCCTCGTGTCAGTTAAGTCTTTGCGCAAACTCTCTATGTAACCCTCATCTTAAGGGTATAAAAATAATGACAAAAACTAATTATTATTTGCAGTTCAATATTAAACTGTGAAACATACTTTCTTTGGCTTTCCTCATAGTGTCTTGTAATTCGTTCGTAATGGTTTCTACTTTATCATCTTTAAGGCGAATATCCATTTTTAGTTCATCGCTTAGTCTTTGGAGATTATCTCTTTCCTCTCTTAAAGCATTCATTTGTATTTCTTGTTTGCGAATGCAATCTTCCAATTTAAGTCTGAAATATATGTAAATCAATAAATTAATAAATTGTCGAAAACAAACATGATATCTACAGAGATTAAAAAGACAAAAATTTTTGTAAAACATTATGAAATTAATTAGACTCACTTTTGCTCTTCCTCTTTAGTTCTCATCGCCACTATTTCATCTTTAAGTTGTGCTATTGCACTTCTTTGCTTTTCATCACGAGTATTGTATTCTCTCTTTGCCCTCTCCAATGCATCCTGTTCATTCTTTAATTCTCTTGCCACCGATTCTAGTTTTTCCTGAACAGCTTGCTTATCCCGGTGCGCTGCATTTATACATGTATTATAATATGAAAATAATATATTTAAATAAACATTACTACAACTAGCGTATCTATACCTATTAGTAAAGCTTGTTGTTTCTCGTTTTCGGCTCGAATTAAAGCTTCTTCATGCTGTTGTATTAAATTTTCCATGTGAATCTGTAGAGCATCCAAACGTTCTTGTTGCTTTTCGATTTCATCATCCTTAGCAGTTTGTAGAGCTTGTAATGCCTGTTGCATGCGTTTCTCCAAACCATTACGCAATTGTAATAATTCTTCGGAATGTTTTTTCGCCGACTCTTCTGCTGTTGATTTTAGATTCTTTATTTTTTGATTGAAATCATTTTCAGCTTCTCTAGCTGTATTCATTAATTGTGTTTTGGTTTCCTGAGCTCTGCGTTGGCATTGTTCTAAGTCTTTTTGCAAGCGAGCTACATTATTCTTCAAAGATTCTTCGCGGACTAAGGCTTCTTGCAGCTCTTTTTCCAGTTGGGCTTTACGTTCTTCATTGGCTTCCAAATTCGTATTCGTATCAAAAAGTACTGCATCAAGCGATTCTTTCTCTGACCGTAAAGCTGCCAATAGTTCCTTAAAAAAAAATTATGTCATAAAAATTTAATTTTTAAAATTGTCCAATAAATATGAACCATTACATATATACAGACATAGGTATTTTAACATGTCAACTTACCTGTAAACGATGCGTTTCTTTTTCATGTAAATCTATTACCACTTGTTTTTCCTCCACATCTTTAACCATCTCTTCTAGATTACGATTAAGTCGGTTATTTGTTTCAGTTGTCTGCTCTAATCTCTGCCTAGTACGCATTAACTCCTCGTTAAGAGATTCCTTTTTACGACACAATGCTGTAAGTTGATTATGTATATCACTGCGATCTCTTGTGAGACATGCCAAATCTTGTAATATTTTCTCCTTTTCCATTTGCAAACATTTAACTTTTTCACTAAATCCTAGATTATCGGTCTCCAACTCTAAACGCACCTTATCCAAATTACTCAATTCTTTACGAACATCGGCCAGTTCACTGTTTTGATCCTGTAATTGTTGTGATAGTTTTTTGCGTTCCTCTTGCACTTCTTGTATATTATGCTGTAAGATTTTAAGTTCGTCTGTAGTAGATGAGCTGTTAATCGAAATCTTTTCCAAACGTTCTTGTAGTTCACATTTCTCCAAAAGTATTTTATCTAAATCATATTCCAAGTCGGCTTTTTGTTTTTCTAATAAATTAATTATATTATCGGATTCTATGCGTTGTTGTTCTAGTAAGTCGCGATTTAAACTAACACGATTTAATTCCTCTCTTAAGGATATAGTTTCCTCCCGCAAGCGACTACCGCGATCTTCTTCAGCTCTATTGTGAATGAAAAAGTAATGAATTAAAAATAAATTGTATTGTTTTCGATAGTTCGTATACTCATTTAAATACCTTAAATTTAATTCAGTAATATTTTTATCCTTTAATATTCTTTGAATTTCCAATTCAACCGCCTTTTTGTCCTCTTCCAAAGCATCAATTTTCTTTTGTAATTTACCATAATTAAATTGTAATTTTTCAAAATCTATACTCAAGTTCTCAAACTAAAAACAGAATATAAGAGCATCAATTAAAAAGGGTACCTACATATTATTTAAATTGTATTAACTGTACCGCATTATTAATTTCCGCCTTTCCTTGATCTGATTGTTGTTTTTGATCTCTTATTTCGTCCAAAGTTTTCTGAAGACTATCACGTTCCTTTAACAATTCGGACAATTTTGAATTACTGGCATCCAATTTTTCTGTTAGCTGTTGGATCTTTGTGGTCAGCAGTGCTTTTGTACCCTCACTAGTGTCCAATAGTGCTTTAGTGGAGCGTAGATTTTCATCTGCATTTTGGAATTTCACTTGCATGTCATGTAAAGCCAATTGATATTTATGCAAAGCCGCCTGCACCGCTGATATTGTACCCTCAGCAAAAGCTTGAGATGCTCGCGTCGACGAACGTCTGGGCGATTTAGCTGATGCTGTCGATGTGGTGTCACGTGTTAAATGCATGTGTGTGTCTCCGCTGCCTGACGTTGCTGCATCTGCTGCTTGTTCACGATCTGCTATCTCAGCATCCAAGACTACAGCTTGAGCTATCTCTCGTATAGAATTGTTCAAACGTTCAATTTCGTCATTATAACGACTTGCCAACATTGCTTGTGACTCAGCCTGTGCACATCTGTCTTCTAGTTTTTTCAATTGATTAATAAGATCTAGTAAACGTTGATCACGTTCTAAAATTTCGTGACGTGCACTCTCATATTGAACTTTAAGAGTGGCCAGTTGATTTTGTAACTCGTCATTTTCACGTTTAGCCTGAGCTAATTGCTCGTCAGCTGCACGTTTCAGTTGCTGCATATTGAATGTCACATTACTACAAGTGGAATTAATATCCTTGGCAGCACCATTGACTTCTAATCCCATTTTGGCCACTTCATTTTTCATCGCCGTCTGCATGTCTTTGAAGGCACGTTTAACAGCAACAACTTCGCGCCACATTTTTAAAAGGCGATTGTGTTCGCTATTGTAGTAGTCTTTAAAAGCCTGAAAATTTTAAATATTACGTTACATTGTAAAAAAAACCTTTCGAATTGCTATAAAATTTAAAATTTTTGAATTGTAAGAAAGTTAAGGTTGTCCTATTTTATGCGATTATCCATATTTAAATGGTACCAAATAATGGATATCAATTAAATGGATATTTTCATTTCTTATATACCATTATGAACCCTTCAGGGTCCTAAGATTATTTAATTGAATAAAAAAAATTAAATATTATATCGCAAAAAAGTTGAAATCGATATTTTTCCACAATTGAAAATTCCAAAATTAATAATTATTTTTAAATGGGCATAATACCTTTCGTAAAAAAAATTCAATTTAGTCAATATATTCTAAAATATCAAAGCATGAATCTACAAACAGAGTGTAGTTTTGGAGACTCTGATGTGTTCTTAAGAGTATGTTAACGGTATTTTTCCAGAACAAAAAATAGCAAGAAAGGCAGATTTGGTGCAAAACCCAAAAATTCCATTTTTCGTAATACATTTGAATGATATATTTCTGATCCCAGGATACGATATGAAAATGTCTCTTTGTTTGTTACTATGTATGTCTAAGAAAACAATTTTTTTTAGGAAAAAAATCCATAATGAAATTACCTGTTCTTCCTCTTTAAACTCATCCTCTTTTACCATCAATTCATCTCTCAAATTCGACCAATCATTTGTTAGTTTTTGCAAATCATTTGTAAGAGCTTCATTTGTGCGATTCGATTCAATAAGTTGTTGACGTAAAGCATTATTTTGTGCTAACAATTGTTCGGTCTTTTTATGTTCCTCTTCCAATTTACGGTATATTTCACCACTATCTTCATGGATAACAAAATCTCTACCAGTACCACCACATGTTGGTGGTGATGGTGGCGTTTCCAAAGACGAAGAACAAGGTTGACTAGAGTGACCCAAAGTCAATGAAGTTGAACACTAAAAAACAATTTAAAAATAAATAATTACAAAAGATTTACAATACATACGTAAATAGTTATATTAATGTTGTACCTTAAAGTACATATCGTTGGCTTAACATAAAAAGGCGTATCTCGATTTTTTTAATACCATTTTTTTATATATTGAGGTACAGTATGTCTTTTTAAAAATTGACTGCACTATGACTATATGACTATAAATAATAAATACCTATCTTATTTGAAATATTGTATTTCGAAAACAGTCCTAATTCGTTTGAAACTTAATTTATTACTTTTATGTGTTTTAAGAAAACTCCTCGAATTTATAATAAAACTATTTTTTCTGAAACATTTTCATATCTGAATATAATTTGTTCTTGTGTTGGAGAGTTCCTACAACTTGGTTTCTTAGGTTATATTACCAAAAAATTTATTTGATTTCCATGGTCGAAAATTATCTTAAATTTATATACATTTTTATATCCGGGTTTTGACACACACGGACATCGTTATACCGACTGCCCTATCAATAAGTATCCAGAATATATATTATTTTTAGGGTCTTAGATGAATATTGTAGAAATTACAAACGGAATGACAAACTTATATATACTTTTTACACCTGTGGTGAAGAGTATAAAAACAATATTCAAAAAGGCATACGTGTACTAGAGTTGTTTTTTCAATGAAATTGTTTACTAATACATTCTTAGACCTATGTTTTATTACAAACGATTTGGAGCTTCATGTCTATGTATGTTCATCTATCGTTCCTAATATTAAAGTTTCCAAAAATGGCGAATGAAGATTGAGCAATATGTATGTAACTATGAAAGTGCACGTGTTAGTAGAGCCATATTCATTAGTTTCAAAACTAATAGTTGCTACCCAAAAATCAACATACAATTCATAAAAAGTATCCTGATACCATTCTATGATAATGTACAATATATATTTTTTGAAGTTTTTTTTTCTAATCTATTTAAAATTCCTGAAACAAAAGTCCGAATTAGTGTCTAATATTTCTTAACTTTTCCTTTAGTTTTTTTTACCTTATACGTTCCTATATTAAGACATCGTATGAATTTAAAAAGTTAAAGAAATTATAAAATAGTATTTAAATTTATAACAAAACTCTAATACATACCATAACCTGACTAGATGTTGGACCGGTGGTGATTTTAGGTGTATGGCATGGTGTAGCTGGTTTAATTGTTTCCTGCATACGATCCTCCAAATCACTACAACGTTGACGATATTGTTGAATCTTGGATTGTAAACGACTCACTAAAGTAGCCTGATTCTGTTGAGCCTGTTTATAGGTGTCCAAACGACGACGATAACTGTTGGCTTCCTCTGCTAAACGTTGACGCAATTCTTGATTTTGACGCAATAGAGCTGATGTTGATGATGGATTACCAGCATTTTCCGATGGTGTGGGACTTAACATTCTGGGAGTTGTTACTGTTGTCGCTGCTCCAGCACCGGCTATTGAACCATTTGTATTATAATCGTTGTTTACACTACGACTACGATTGTTGTTGCCTTTAGAAAATGGTAATCTGTTTGAGGAGGAGGGAGGTGGCTGTTCGAAATTCGAAGGGCAAGGTGTTTGTTTGAAATTGTCGCGATATGCTTGCATCTAAAATCAAAAAAAATACAAAATACTTATTTACATACAAACAACAATTTTTTTCGAGATTAATTCAATAATTTATCAATAGAAACTTTGAAAATTTCGTTTTCTTTTCACCCTAACTACCATAAATTAAACATTATTTGCCAAAATAATGACTATTATGACTTTGTAATATAGCTATAGGATTGTTCTGTTTAGGGCAATATAACCCCATTTTTCAATAACGATAAATATTCAACAAACTATTAATTGTATAAACATACAAACATATTTCCGGTCACCATAGTTTTAAAGCCCTTAATCTAAATTCTTGTAACAATATACATAGTTTCATAAATATACAATTGAATTCTAAACAAAATAAACCGAAACCCAAACAATTATGAATATTTAGAGTCTCTCTTCTTTTCAACCTGACTGACTTACTGTTTATGATTTTCAAACACGCATCACACGGTCTGTCACCATAAAACCCCCAACTCTATTTACATTTCTGTGTCTCCCCAAACAAATTCCATTTATGTTGTATTGTTATTATTAATATGTTGCTACTTGTATTGTATAAATATTTACAAATAACCTTAATATGTTCTATTACCTTTGATTGTACAATAATAACTTATAGATACAAAGGATTGAAAAAACATAAATACAAAAAAAAAACATGATTTAATTTTAAAGGTTTATATTTGTTTATTGGTTCATGCATGATTCTTGCAAATATATTTTATATTACTTATCATGAAACCATATATTTTTGTATCTAACAGTTTCTATAAAAAGGGAAAACATAAATGACAAGTTATTAAATGGACTAAGATAAATAAAAAATTGCCATTTTTATACCTACCATTTAAATGATTGTCGAGGGTATATAGATTTTGTTTTATGTCTAAAAAATTATTCAAGATCCAATAAAATATATACTTTCTGTATTCTGGTTAGGTTTGAGTAGCTCTATTACAAAAAACACTACAATCTTCAAATAAGAGTGTGTACAACGATAGCAACGTATTAATATTTTGTTTCATTTTGTTCTAATTTTTATATTTTTCCTCAAAATTTAACAGTTTTAATGCAATTAATGTCTTAATTGATTTCCATAGTATAGTTTCCAGTTGAATTTGTTGGCTATATAACACTGATTTTTGAAGTCTCAGAAAACCTCTTCCACAGAATTTTGCATCTGGGAATATGACCACATGATTAAAAAATTCTAGCGAAAATTTTTTAATCTATTTCTCTAAATGTTTTAAAATATATTAAGCATTTTTTTCTCATCTAGAAACATAGAATCAGTGTTGCCGATTTCTGTGTAATTATTCAAAAATGGAACAATTTTAAATTCCTTGGATAATTTTTGGATAATGAAATTTCTGTGTAATGTTTGTGTAATTTCGATGGAACTTAATTTCATAAAAAGGTATATTAAATGTTTATAAAAAGTCATGCATATTTTTTCAACAAAATTGCCCTAATTTAGAGATTTAAGATTGTGAAAATGAAAACCTGAATTTCAAAAATTATTAAAAAAATTATTTTTATTATCTTTTATCAAACCTTAAACAAAGTTTTTATTAAGTAATATAAACGTTCAATTTATGAGAAGCAATTAATAAAACTCATAGAAAAGAAAACATAACAAGGAGTTGTCATCAGTAGAAATATCAGGACTTAAAAACTGTATTGACAACATATTGTTAACGCGATTTTACAGTTCTTTTTCACAGCTGTTTTTGCTGAGATATTTATATATTAGATACCACATATCTAAGACAAAATAAATTAATTTTTTATTATTATTATTATTTTTTTATTGAATTTAAGTAAATTTTAAAAAGTTTACATTTTTGTGTAATTTTATAAATTTTGGATAATTTAAAGGCTTGGGTTGTGTAATATGAACTATCGACGCCGGCAACACTGCATAGAATTAAACAAGATATTTCTCAATGTATGACGAAATTTCTCTGTCTTTTAATAACCTTTTAACCTAAAAATATTCGCTAGAATTCAAGAACAGACATAATTACATCTTTTAAATATTTCAGTGAGCAGTGCAATTTTGCCTATAATTTCCTGTAATTTCTTGAAATGCTTTCAATTGACCTTGAGTAGAGTATATATTAAATCTGAGAGAATATATAATCTATCGCAGTTGGCTAACCCATTTCCGACCGCCGTTTTCCCATCAGTAATTTCAACATCACATAATTAACTAATTATGAAGTTAATGCAATTTTTTTATACATAGGCTGTCTAAAATCGTGTCTTAAAGACACATGGATCGCCTAAAACGCTAGTGTTGCATCAATGTTCATTTCGGCGATATCTTTAAATCTTCTTTCTGAAAAACTGCTTTTATACTATGGGTGTATTCTAATGGCAAATACCTTCAAAATTGAGCTAAAAAAAATCCCAAATTTCCCGGGACCAAAAATTATACAATTTCTGAAATTTTCCAGGCCCTGTATTTCGGAATAAAAAATATCTAGACATTTAAATCTTCTTAATTTGTTATCACAATCACAAAAA
>MINK01001042.1:0-12544 GCA_001735545.1 Phormia regina
TATTTTATTTAAAGGTAAGAAAATTTCATTAATTACATTCGGATAACACTAAAACCGGATTAAAATCCTGAACATTTTCAGACTTAGACGAAGAACAGATCCTGAGATGAAACTACTCCAAGCAATTGTGTTTACATAAGGTGCAGTCGGATCCGGAAAACAGTGTGCAACTATGGTCAGGATTTTAATTCATTTGTGGCACGGACTGAGAATATGCGAAAGAGAACTGTTGAAAGGCTATGATATGTATATTTTAATTGAATTATAAATCATGTATCTATTTATTTTAAACAATAATAATTGTATGATTTTTTTTAATGTTTTGAATAAAATTAAAAAAATCGAACAAATATCTTAATATCCAATATTTTAAAATCAATGAGTTACTGACCAACTTAAAAGTAATTAGTTGGTTAAATGGGTTATACTTACAGCTGTATAACCCATTATTTTAACACGGTGATGACATTAGAGGCAACTACTTACCTCATATCATTACTCAGACGCCATTGGAAGAATAATTACTTTTAAGTTGGGTATGATTTAAGATGGATATGAATGTATTTGTAAAAAAATTCATTGAAAACAACAACAATTGCATGTAGTACATTTGCCTTTTTGAGTTATTTCTTCCTTTTTTTCTTTTTTTCAAATATTACAGAAATTAATTTCAGCAACACGACTTTTAACTTATTCGTAAATTGTTTGCAAAATTTCAAATTTCAAAGATAAAAAATTAAAATCACTCGAAATGTTACTTTTCCACTTTAAAATTTTATGAATTCACTGTTATCACTTAATTGTTGCTTTCATGGCACGTGTATGGGTATGGTGAATAAATATTGGAAAATATTAATAATAAACATTTATCCAAATTGAACATTTTTTCCCTATATATTTTGTTATTCAAAAATTTATATTGGAGTGGTTCAATACAGAATGTTTCTTGCACTAAATCAAAAAATTAATTTATATCATAAAAAATAAAAATTTACTTGATAATATGATAGAAAATAAACGTTTATTATTTTTTAATTAACCCTCTTTTTTACGTATAACCAACAAAACATTCCATTTTCATCAGTGGCTTCTATAAGTATGTACAAAAAAATATTTGTTTAAAACTCTTTTTTAGTTTATGTTACAAATATCTCTAAGATACTTAACGATCTACAAAAAATGTAATGGTGGAAAATATAAAAAATGAGTTTTGTAATAAATATGCATTTGCAGTTTTTACTCCAAGGGAATAGGGGAAAAAATACTTAAAATCCTTTAGCATGCAACATATGCAGAATACACAACGAATGGGATGTTTGAAAAATGTCTGCATTTAACAAAGCTTTTTGGTTTACAAATGGTAAAACCAACAAAAAATATACAACGAACAAAGAAAGAAAAACAGGATTTATTTTATGCATAGTACTCAAGGCCAGATATGAAAAGAGAATTTTAATTCCAAAAAAGGCCAGGAATTTACATTAAATCAAAGATTTATAAAGGATATCAATGCTGTTTTCAATATCCTGCACACTAAAAGAAATACACACACACGTACTTACAACGTTTCAAAGAAATTAAAAGTTATTGAAAAATTCCAACATACTTTTCGGTTTTTCCTTTGAGGCAAACAACAGGTATAAGTTCACAACTCAATATAAAGTAGAGAGGCATGAATGAATATCGATTCAACAGTAGGCGTTTTTCGGGGCTAAAATAAAAACACACTTTAAAGGATTCAATCAATTTTAAAAGAGAAAACAAACAAAATTCTTTGGTGTTTCCACAACTTTAATAAATCTACAGGTTGCCTAACACACACACACACACAAAAACACAATAGCTATAACAACGACAAGAATATTGAAATCGTTCATCCAATTAGTCAATCAGTCAGTCAGTCAGTCGTTATAGAAATGCATGTGTTAATATAACAATGATCAGCATGAGGGTTTAAATTTTTTTACAACATTCAACACCTGAACCTGTATTACGTGTGCGTCATTAAATACGACAACTAGTCAAACACTAATAAAACAAACTAACAAACAAACCAACCATTTGACTGAATCAGCCCGGCAAACTCATAAACTGACTGACAGAGGATTTAGTTAGAAGTAGTATACGACGATTATTAGAATGATGATGATGGTAGTCAAACAAAACAAAAATATTACCAGCAACACCTTCTGTTATCCCAAGTTGCCAAAGAATGTAACGCTTTAATGTATGACACACGCGTGGCACGTGCATAACAATGACATTGATGCACAAGCAGTTAATGTATTCAATTCAACATAGTGGCACAGAGCATATATTCTTTAACTGTTGCTTATTTAATCCTTCTACAACAACATACACTCAAACACGTGTTTCGTCATATAAGTGCACGACATTCATGTGTTTGGACATTTAAAGGAAAAAAAGAAAAGGTGTCTTCAACAACACCCGCATATTATGAAATTGCATTAATAAGCATCTAATGCTACCAGTTGATTTACTCCTTCAAAAAGTTCAAAAATAACTCTTAGACATGTTCTAATGCATTTGTATATTCTGCTCTCTTCGTCTTCTTTTAAAGAAAATTTTAAACTTTTCAGTTTATCTCAATTCACTTTGTTTCTTTTTTGTTTTTAATTACATTCCTTTTTTTCTTTGGTGCGACTTCAGCACCTTTTTTTCTTACGGCACTCCAGGGCTTTATTTTTCCCAACCATTTGCTCTTAATTAAGTCAAAGTTTTAAACGTTACACAAAGTAAACAAAATGAAAGAACAATAAAAAAAAAAACTCCTGAGCAAAGCACAACAAGGGGGAAAAATACAAACATTTTTATGTATATCAATGTTGGAAAGAATGAAAAAAAAACGAGAGAAATTAATTCTGCAAAAGGATTTCTCTAAAAGGAAAATCTTTGAGCAGCACAGAGAAATATAGGAAAAAATGGCAAAGTATATAGGTACGTGTACTTACGGCAGGCTAGAATTAATGTTGCTTACCACTGACTGTAACTGACAGTATTTGGCACAAAGAGTTTTTAAGGAAACACCAACTAATTGTCTAAATTTATATGCAAGTCTATCTATACGGGGGCTTCCAAAAGATTTTACAAATACTTGTTTGGTTTACAAAAGCGAGTAAAAATATGGTACTATTTCTATTCTATTCTATTCTATTCTATTCTATTCTATTCTATTCTATTCTATTCTATCCATCAAAAAAATATAATATATACTTTTAATCACATATCACATCACATTCTTTTTGAATGCCCCTCGAACTTTCTGACTTTCTCACACTCTCTATTAAAGCTTATAATCCTTGAACCTTCTTTTGATCTAGACTAATTGCTGGAAGCTTTGTTTCTGTTTTGTCTTCTTTATAACCATGACCTTAAAAAATAATGCTGGAAATATGAACGTGTAGACAACAAGTAATTAAATATTTCTAGCACAGATTTTTTATTGGAATATCAACAACAAATGCACTCATTGACTATACTTTTAATAAACAAATTACGATGAATACAAGAGGATACAATTTGAAATTTATCAAGAAAAAAAAAAAACTATTAAATACACCAGTATTTTTTGCTTATTAAATATATAATTTAATTAAATGTTATTAAAACCTCTTTAATATGTTTTGAATTATATTTTTTTGTTCTTTTTTATTAACTTAATTTCTGTTTTAAAACAGCCTTTGATATTTCCAATAATTTTATAAAAAAAATGGTGACTTTCTTTGATTATTTCGATGTTCATTTTATTTGGTTGACAACAAAACTAAAGTTATTAAATTTCTGTGGATATAATAAAACACTATTGAATGGAAGAATCATATTTACTAAAAATGTACAAACATTTTGCTACATCAACCAGTCACAGATACAAAACGGAAATACATAAAATATGAAAATAGTCATTTCTTATTTTAATGAAAATAAATAAGAGAACTTTAATATGATTTGTATTTTACAGACATGAACGAATTTTGGCTATCATCTACTTATGTATATATTATGAGGCTTATGGTGTATTATAAATATACTTCCACATCCATGTCTGCCATCGATTCAGAATCAACAAATCGATCAATAGGAATCGCACATTATTTAGTCGATGTAAAGATGTGGGTATAACCTTATGACTAGATGCACTGTAATGTCTTTACAAAATATAGTATAAATAATAAGTATTTTAAATAACCAGTTCAATCCATCATGAATTCTTTACCATCTTCGATTTTAATTAAATTCAACAATATACGCTTCAAGTGTCAAATTGCTAACGGTCGTCTTAAGTGGTAATTTTTGTTAAAAATTAACAAAATTCAATGTTTGCTACCTTTCAAATTATCCCTTCATTATATAATTATAAAAGTTAATCATCCTCCTTTCGTAAGGACCTCTAAAATAAAAATAAATATCCTTTATCCCTGGATATCCCGAAAAAGGGAATTTTTATTTTTATTGTTTTATTTATTTTTTCTTTTTTCAAATAATATTTATAAATATATTTTCCTTGTAGAAGTGTGATCTTTACCACACATTTTCAATCAGATATTAAGTGTTTTTTATGCCCAGCAAAAAATAAAAACGATCATGAGCTTCCAAAAAAGTCCAAAAGAGAAGAGAAAACTTCAAAAGAGAAACCAAGTGCATTTTTTTTTTAACTTTTTTGAAAGTTCCTAAAAATTAATGTACTTAAAGAAAATCGATTCCTAATTGGCATCAAATTGACACCATTTCGGTATCAAATTGTAACTGTCAATTTATTAAAGGCCAATATCGTCAGTTACCTTGATTCTAATTTTTTAACCTCAATGTCAATGGATTTTTTTTGCGAATACGATATATGTATGTACGACACAAATATGTTTGTCGCATTATTTATCAAAATTTAATTACGTTACATATAGTAAGATAAACTAAATATATTTGTGTTCTTAACCAAGTAACAATATTCATTGTAAAAAGAAAAAAAATATATATATATATATATATAAATTTCTGATTTGATACCGGTAATAGAAAACTAATAAAATACATAGAAAAATACTCTTACTCTCCTCTTCTCACATAAGTAATGAAAATATTTTTCCTATTTTTTTTTTTTTTTCATTATTGAATATTTATGAAAATGGAAGAAAAGTTTTTTTTTTTAAGTTATAATAAAGATATTTTCTAAATTATGTTCAACAGAAAGAAAAGAGGGAGTGAAGAGAAATGGATACAAAGGAAGCCATGTAGTTAGAGTAGAGTTCAAAGTATCTTTACATGAAGAAAACAAAATTTTAAAAGCAAATTTCATTATTTTAACTAAATGAACATGTTAAAATGAAAATATCAAAAAATATGTATATTTATGTATATAAATAACAACAGAGCTAGAGGAATAAAAAAAAAAAACAATGTGATTAATAATTAAGGTGTTTTCATATATATAGACTAAATATAGTAGCATCTATAAGGAAAAATAACAAATATCTTCAGATTTACAAAATTCTCTGGAGATGTTTTAATGACATTGGAATCTTTGATTAAGTTATTCTTTTAATTAGATTTTATTACAAACAAGACAATGCCACTGGTACCATTGAAACTGATGACTACAGCGAATATTTATTTAATGACAATAATGATAATGACAATGCTCATGGTCGGTATTACAAATATATAAAAACAAAAACAATAAAAAGGAAACAATCACCTGGAGTATTATTGTTTAAATTCAAGTCTACAAGCAATCAAATGGAAAAACCAAGTTTCATGGTCATTTGCATTTTTAATTAATTTTCAACATTCTTCATAGAAGACATTTAAAGTAGAAATAAAGCTCTCAAGCACTATTCAAACCAAATTTAAGATAAATCCCCTCAACACAGAGAAAAAGCAAAAAAACTTTTACAATCATTTGAATATTATAAATAAAACTTTAGGTTAAAAATTAAAAAATAAAAAGAAAAAACTTTTTTTCTTTTTCTTCTTTTTTTACTTTTTAGAAACTACTACAACTACTTATTTAAACACAAAAATAAAATAAATAATCTTGTAAAAATGTTTGTTTTTTTTTTTGGAATTGGTAGAATGGACAGTTATTCAGTCACGATATGAATGTGTATTAGATTGATATGAAATATCCTTTTCATTTGAACGTACACTGAATTATAGATCGGAAGGACATAATCGCTAAAAATTTTGACTATAGGTATTAACCTAGACGCACTAATATAGAAAATATAAATTTTCATTATATTTTAAAAACATATGTATGTATGTTGAAATTTAGTGAACAAAATCACATTTCTGGGCCACTTTAACAAGTATCTTCTATACATGTGTGTCCTTCTTTGGCTAGAAAAAAAAAACAACTTTTATTATTTTTCTCTTTTTTCTATTCTGTGTTTTACAAATTGATGAAACTTACAAAAAAGTCATTTACTTAAATTACAAAGTTTACTCTTGCAACCACTTCTACTGGTACTCCTACTGCCACTTCTTCAACACACTTTTTCATCTTCTTATTTCAACTACTTTTAACAGTCAAGTTTTTCTTACTTACAACTTTTATCTTTAACGTTGTGGTGTCCTCTTTTCAAAAATATAATTTTAATTTTTTTCTACTCGACTTTTTTAAATTATGAAAAACAAGTAAAATATAAAATTACTTTTCAATTTTCTTAAAACCAAAACTGAGAGTAAATAACCAACCAAAAGTTATCAAATGTTTTATTTTCTGAACATGATAATGATGAACAAAAATAAAATAAAAAACAAGATGAAGTACTGGCTCAGTACCCGCAAGTAATAACAAAATAAAAATAGCAGCAGCAACAACAACAGTCAAAATCAACAAACTTTAACGCTTTAACAATTTCTTCGTTTTGCAGAAAAAGCAATAAAGTTGCAACTGATTGCAAGTATCTATTAATATTTGCACAAATAAAGCTCCGTTCAAAATACCAAAATTATTATTATTATTTTTTTTTTTTTGTTCTTTTCTAAGTTTTTGTACAAAAAAAGTAAATGTAATAACTTATTTCGAAATGTCAACAGTTTTAAGCCAAAAGTTTTTTTTTTTTTTTGGCTAAGTTTTGCCTATAAATACCCTACATTTTAAAAACACTAGCTTTTCTTAAGATTTTAATAGCTAGATTCCTTGTTATAATCAGCAATTGGTATTTAACAATAAATAGTTCATATAAAAAATTAAAAACTATTTCCAACTTTGAACATTAAATCTCAAAATGAAACATTTGAAATTTTTAAATATTATAACAACCAAAGTGTTTTGTTATCCACTTTATGTTATCTACACGTAGCACTGATTTATAGAAATTTAACGTTAAAATTTGTATACGACGAATTTAGTATTGCTATTTAAATGATTTCTGTTTGCTTTTTTCGTCAATATATTTGTATGGGGACTATGTAAAATAATGTATTGATCATAACCAATTTCAATTGACTTCATTCATTCATTCATTATTGTAGTCATAATAATTATTTGTGCGAAATTCTATAAAAATATATTCAAAATTGCGACCTATACTTTGTTTACAATGTGTACATGGACAGCCAGACGGACATCTTTAAATCAACTCAGAAAGTAATTCTCTTATTACGTTTATACGCACTATTTACTCGCAATTAAAAAAATTGCGATATGAAAATTTGTCTGTATAAACAGAGAGTTAGTACTGAATTTTTAAGTTAGTAACTCGCGAATAATAATCGTGATTAGTGAAGCTAATTGCAAGTAAAAGGTATGGCGTTGCCAATTCCTTTTATGTTCATAGTATTATAGATGATAATAGTTTTATTTATCCCATCTGGTATGACAAATAAGGAAATATATTTCTTTGTCCAATTTGCGTATAAACAGTGAATTATTTATTTGCAAGTTATTTTTATTTGCCATAATCGCGCGTATAAACGTAATATATGTCTGGAACCAATATTTTTGTGCGTTACAAACATCACCACAATACACATAATACCCTCAATACCTATAGGGAAATAGGGTATAACAAAGAAAATATTTACTTTATAAAACACAAATACTTATTCATGCTAAAATTATTTCAAAATAAATTTTCACAACCACATAAAGTGATATTACTCAAACTAAGCAAATATAAACAAAATTAATGATAATTATGTAATTATATTTTTTCAAATTTATTGAGAATTTGAATTCAAAAATACACATTAGATTACCTATGAATACAAAATATTTGATTTTACTTGCTCCACCGACAGTTTCTGGTATAAAAATAATATATGTGCAAAAATTGGGTCGATCGGTCGTAAACCGGCCAGACGACTTTGACCTTTGCCCTCAAACAAGGCTATATATTATTTTTTAGAGCAGAATTTATAGTTTTTATAAATCCATAAGTTTTGTCATATTTGCTTAATATATTAGGGTAGATAGACCAAAATATGAATTTGGGGTATCAATTTAACACTTATTATACAAATATTGGTATTAAATGTAGGGTGTAGCATAAAATTTTTAATCATTTCAGATAGTAGTTTTAAATAGTCATTAGTTATTAAATAGTTACTCGAAGTTTAGGTGTTGCCGATTAACCAAAAGTTTTAAAAGTTGACATGTTAATATTTTTACATATAAATCACTTTTTTATTTCTTCTGCTTTAAAAATCGGTGATATATACAAAAATATATAACAATTCTCACTATAGGTTGGAAATAAATAAAAATATATTTTCAAAAGAAATAGAAAATTAACTTATATGAATTAAATTCATATCGTAACGGAATTTAGTTTTGTTTCGATTCCATCAGAAATATTTTTTGTCTGTTGTTGTTTAGTTTTCTTTCTAAAAGTAATAATTATACACTTAAATACACTTAAATTAAAATTTTTAATCTCAGTTCCAGTCTATTTTTCAGGAAGTACTTACATTGTATTTAAATATTTACTTAATTACAAGGTTTTATAACTAACTAATTAAATGCATTTTACATTTTAAAATTCCTCATCATCACCTGCTGTTTTAATTTTAAATTTTTACGAATAATAATGAAAATTATTATTAATATTTACCTATTTGCGAGCTATTGATAAAAAGATGTATATGTTTTTAATATATTTCGCCGATTTTTAATGCAGAAGAAATAAAAAAAAGAGTTTTATATGCAAATGTTAATACATGTCAATTTTTAAAATGTTTGATTAATCGGCAACACCTAAACTTAGAGTAACTATTTAATTTGATAAATATTTAAAACTACTATCTGAAATGATTCAAAATATTATGCCACATCTACATTTAGTACCAATATTTGTATAATAAGTGTAAAATTGATACCCCAAATTCATGTTTTGGTCTATTTACTGGCTGGTTTACGAATGATCGAGGAAGTAAAATCAAAACTTTTGTAAAATCCATACATTTTAAGGGTAATCTTATACACATTGTCTGCTTTTTATATAATTGCAAATGTACTCAACAAATCTGTTGAGTACATTTGCAATTGTTTTGAAAAATGTCCTAAATACATGTTGGCACATTTTAATTGAGGGTATGTAGTAAAATATAATTAATGAATAAACACCTTAAACTTACAAATTTATGAACAAGACTTTAGTATACGCACATATGGATATCGCCAACTAAAAATACAAAGTACCAAAGTTTCACAAGAGAAACAAAGAAATTAACTACAGGGATTTTAAGAAATTCTATTTTAAAAATATTCATCTCTCTGAAATTTTCTATGTAGCAAGTTGCCCTTTTGCAATTTAGGTAACCGTATATACATTAACACTCAATAGCGTTATGAACTTAAGAATAAATAAGAAAGTAACACGCACCATACTCACACTCATGCCCTTTAGGTTAAATTTGAACGATGTTTTTTTCCAATACATGAACTACTATAACCACAAGCACACAGATGGTGTATATGAAGAAACTAACTTTTACCAACATATATTTATAATAATAGGTACAATCTAACTAACTGTATGTATGTTTATGTATATGTATGTATTATATGTACGCATTTGTTGCGTTGAAGTATACTTTAAAATTGTTTGAATTTTCGCTTCACCATAAAATCGGTAAATAATATCTAGTTAAAACCTTGTATTGTCGTTGAATAAGTAACATTAATATGCGAGGGTAGAGTGAATATGAATAAATTTGCATAACAACTTTAATAAATCAATAACCTCCATCTTATAACTGATAAACATTCTAATTACTAGTTGAACAAATAAAAAACAACATGTTTCTAGAAGATAAAAGTTTCTCTTGTATTATCCTCGTATTTTAAGAAGTATATATGTATAAGTTCTTAAAAAATCGAAACCGAATAAAAGTTTAAAATAAAACTTTAACCAATGTCAAACACACAAGTACAACATAAAACTCAACATTAATTTCCCTGACTCCTAGTAGAATAACAAAATTTTTCTTTAAATAAAAACACACATTCATTGACTTGTGTTCGTCACATTCACAAGAAATCCGGTATCCATTTTTATACTTAATGTATGTATGTATGTATGTATGTATGTATGTATGTATGTATGTATGTATGTATGTAATTATGTATGTATGAGTATTTGTTTGTAATGAGCTTAAATATAAATTTATTAAATATGTATAACTTTTGTTTTTAACAAATTTTGTAAAATACTTTACCCACTGCACCCCTCCAGACCCTTGAACTCAAACAAACCATTTACTTGAGTTAAGTTGCTCGAATGGATACAAGTTCCTTGGTTTACCTTTTAGATTTTATTTTATTTTTTTACTCATGTAAATAATCTGCAAAAGGACATAAGCCTTATAAAATTGTAGACTAACTTGTTTTTAGTATAGCAAGTCAACATTGTATGTGTATGTTTGTGTATGTGTGCAAAAATACTTAAAATGTAATTAACATTGTGTGCATAAATGCTTTTCATATCCGGATATTGTAAAAGTAAAATTTAAGTTGATTTAAAAAAAATAAATTTTTATTTTAAAGAAAGACATTTAGAAGGATATGAAACATTTGTTGTATAATAAAAATTTATTTTGATTAAAGAATACATTAAAATGAAAAAAAAAAAAAACATTTAAACGTATTCAAATATCAGAAGCAACAAAAAATTTATTGTGATTATTTTCAATTTAAATCCTTATTTTGCATTACATTCACAACAAAAGAAGAGTACCAACACCTACCAAAGTGCTTTTAGTTCTCCGTTTAAGTTAAAATTGCAAAAAAGGACAACAAAACCCACGAAACGAGATCATTTATAATTTGCAAACTGAAAGCACATGCTAAACAATTCCAGCCATAAAACAAATGCCACTTTTACACCCAACACGAAAATACATAAAAATGAAGCCGGAAGCGGAAACGACTAAAAAAAGTTGTTATTATTAATGCATACAACGTGGTAAATGTAGATGTAACTCCCTTAAATTGTTGCATATTTTCTCACAACAAAATAAAAACAATAGTGAACAAAATAAAAATACAACTATAACAAATGAAAATAATGATTTATATGGACAAAATAAATAAATATTGTCCAAATTCTCCTCTTGGTCGGTCCATTGTGTTGGGATTGGATTATGGAACATGCTTAAAACAGAATTTACGGAAGTAATGGTGTGGCAGCAAATTCGCCCATATTATATGCATTTCCAGCTCTATATTATCTGTGGTTGCTTTGATAGGGTATATAAAATATTCTTTACAATCGCACTCAAATATTCCATAAGTATGTGAAGTAATATTTTGTGCTGTGAAAACGCAAACAGGTGGTTGGTCGGTTGTATTTGGTATCCACCAAAGCTACTAATTCTTCTTAGTGGGTTTTATTTTGATAGTTTAGTTTTAATACAACTAGAGTCACATTTAATATATAAAGTTTTTGTTTTTTTTTTTATAATTCTGTAATTAAATTCTGAAACATTTTATGTTTCTGTGTAGGGAATCTGTGGTATAAAAATAAAAAGAAACAAAGAAATAGCAAAACCAACATTTTAGGAAATATTACCTGTCACAACTTTATTTATTACACTAAACGTGCAAAGTCATAAACAGACCACACTAAACAATATATTGTACATACATACATATAAAAACATTAAAGATACACTCAAAGAAATACCGAAATATATTTATGTATCAATTTTAATTATTTTTTTATCATTATCAGAACAGAAATCTACACAAAAGTGAAAATGAAATCACACGGCGAAATAAGTTTTTACTTAAAAATAAGCAAAACGTTACGAATTAGAAAATGCGAAACACATTTAATGATAAATGAGCAATTAATAAATAAGAAGACAATCTATAAAAAAAAAAAATTATCAGTTTTAAAGAAATTTCTTTGTCCTAAGTATATGATATTTTGTTAGTTTTAGGGATTTTCTACGAAATAATAATATATATATATATATATATATATATATATGGAACGTTTGATATTCCTTATTATTAAGTATTGCAAATTACATCCAATGGATGTCATACAAAATCTTCTTATCATTTTTGTTTTTTAAG
>MINK01001044.1:0-14671 GCA_001735545.1 Phormia regina
ATAAATAAATAAATAAATAAATAAATAAATAAATAAATAAATAAATAAATAAATTATAAATCAAAATTTTTCAGAAAAAAATCCTAAAATAAATCCTTAATAAAAAAAAAACGTAAAGAAAACCTAATAGAAAACAAAAAGAAATTTCATTATGAAATAGGTTTTAAAGATTTGTTTAACAAAACCAAGAATTAAATAAACTTTCCTAAAATTATCTAATAATAGTCCTAAATCAAAAATTATTGCATTTATGTACTCTACAATCCTGTTAATCCTGTTATATTAGCGATTTGGTAATTATTAAAAATTATTAAAATTTTTTTATCCATTTATTGCAAAATTTTAAATTTTTTTAAAAAAAAGTTATAAGACAATGTCATTTATATCAAAAAAAAATCAAACACTTTTTTTTTTTTTTTTTGAATTATTTAAAAAAAAATTTTGTGCTTAAATGTCGGTTTCAAGGCATACGTAAAAAGAATATTGCCTATATATTCAATTCTCGCCTATCTGCCTTCTTTTATAGCTCATAACAAAACTCATTCATGTTCATATCAATCATTGGTACCCAATCAATAATCATGACATGTCTAAAATAAATAATATGCCTTCAAAAGTACTAATTGAAATTTTAACAATTTAAAATGAAAATGGAACATAAAACGCATGTTTTAATGATTAATTTAAAAAGGAGTTGGCAAGCTGACGCATTATTTTTACACTCTTATAAATACATACAAACTTCATACATTTGTATATCCTTTTATATTTTATTTGCTATGCTCTCAATAGGATAAGTATGCCCAAGTCGACAGCAGAGAGTTTTAATTCAAACAACACATTTCAAATGAAACTGAACATTTTCAACACATGCTCAAGTGACAATGAAAAAGGGAGAACGAAAAAATAAAATAACAGGAACCACTTAACTTTGCACAAATATATGAAAATTCTAAAACCAAAAAAAAAAAAAAACACAAGAGGAGAAGGTATAGTCGGTCAAGCACGATCATATGATACCCTACACCATAGCCTATGTGTATCAAAATTCGGAAAGGTGCCAATTATGGAAAATAAAAAATACTATTGCAGAATATGAATGTATTTATGCACTTTTTGGTAATTCTCGAAATTGTGTGTTATATGGGGTCTATGGTCAATTATGTACCGATCTTCATGAAATTTAGCACTGTTACTTATACTTATATAAATATTATATGTGTCGAATATTAAATTAATATTAACATATTTATGGGATTTATGCACGTTAAAGTGATTTTCGAAAGAGGATTTATATGGGAGCCAATTATGGACCGATCTTTATGAATTTTGACACATGGACATAAAACTTATTTGTGTTAAATTTCATTAAAATATTTAAATTTTTAAGGTATTTTTGNNTAGAACCCTATTCTGGGAGAACATTTGTATGGGGGTCAGGTGAAATAATGGACTGATCATGACCAAATTCAATACGCTACATCATTATGAAAAAAATCATATGTAACAAATTTCATCAAATTATCTTTAAAATTGCGACCTGTACTTTGCGCACAAGCTTTACATGGGCAGACAGCCAACCAGACTAACGGACGGACGGGCATCGTTAAATCGACTCAACCATCTATGGTGGTGTAGGGTATAAAAAAAAACATATAAAGGGAATAAAATATATAAAATATATAAAATTAAATATGATATGACCGAATTTGTTACAAAGGGAAGGGCTCTGAAATAAAGAAGTTTTTAAAAGGAGAAGTTATTAATAAATTTATAATTTTCTAAGGCCTTTAAAACCAAAAAAAAAAATTTAAAGAAAACTCAGTGAACGGTAATTCGATCACGAAATTTTCAACAGAAAAATCTGTCATCGATAGTTCGACTACAAGATTTTCTTTATATCGATAAATCGACCTCTAGATTTTCTATGAGAAAATCAATAAACGGATATACGATCACAAGATTTTCTAAAAATTTTCTAAAAATCTGTGATTAGTAAATCGATCTAAATATAGAAATATTGGTAACCGAATGATCGGCTTTAATATTTTCTATAGAAAAATCTGTCATTACTAAATCTACCTCAAGATATTCTATAGAAAAATTGGGGATCAACAAATATAAATACAATATAATAAATGAATTTACTCTTAAAACTCCTCTTATTCCATAACCCTGTTCAATTCTTTAATTTATAGACCTAAAAGTGTTGACTTCACCCTCAACTCACACATGATGCATTTCTTGTAATTGTAAAACCAACCCCCTTTACAGGACATATGGAATTTCTTTTCATTATTTGAACCTTTTTTTTTTTTTGTTCTGCTGCTGATATATTGAATTTTTTTTATGTTTTATTTGGTTTTGAATGAACAAACGAACGGTTACAATATGAGAAGAAGATGATTTAAAAAACAAATAAAAATGCATTTATTATTTTTTCAAAAATTATTTCTCTTTCCTTGTCAGTATGTATGGATGTATGTATATGTGTATGTAAGTATGTACATATGTACATATGTATGTACACAGAAAAAAGTTTGTTTTTAGTTCATAATATTTAAAAACAATTTCTTAAATATTAAAACTTTATTCTATATGAATGTCAAGAAGACTTAATAAAATTGTTTAAATTTTATTTATTATTTTCATTTACAAAGAAATTTTAAAAATTTTCTTTAGTTCATAACTAGTTTAAGCTACATATTGATAAATGGTACAGAAGAAGTTCTGTTTAATAAAATTATGTACATACATATGTATGTATTGTAGAATGATACCAAATTTTTTTTCAAATTTCTAAACATAATTTCATAACTACTTTTTCTTGGAAAATAGCCATTTCTTGCTAATCTTTTCCATTTTAACTATTTTTATTTAGCATTTGCATTAGAATCTTATTAACATAAATCAAAACCAAATTTTATTTTTTATGAAAAAAGTTTGGGAAAAAAAGTCATGTTCGATTCATAATATTTATGAAAAAAAAAAAAAAATTAATTTAAATATATGTAATTTTATTTTCAGTGTATGTATGTACAATGTGTGTATGCGGTTAAATGCCTGCTTGAATGGATTGAATGGATTTCATTGTATGACAATGAGAATGTAATTTTTGTTTTAACTCATAAATTAAGGGTGAGTAGTTCGGAAATTCATTTAGACTCGTGCCGTATGTAACATTGTTTTTCAATATGCATAAAAAATAAAAGGGGCTTCAATGCACCACAAAAGATGGTTATTATTTAATGGTGATTGATATTGTAAGTTGGTATGTGTTTTGAGTTTAGAAACAGAGGTGTGGTTTTAAGGGGAGATCAAAAATAATGAATTATTTATCTATACACCCAGAGATACCATTCATTAACAATAGTGAATTTGACCCGTATGTGTTCGAATTCAACAATGCGTGTTCAAATCATTTAAGAATGTTAATACTTTTAGTATCGAGTTTATTTCGAGTTATATTACATTGACTTAAGATTTGTTAACAAACGGTATCATGATGAGAATACCTTAAGTTGTCATTACGACCACAACCGTTGTGAATTATGAATCGATTTTTCCCTTAGTGTAATAATAGAAAGTTTACCCAAATATGAAATAGTTATAAAGATTAAGGAAAGTAAAAAAAAAAATACTTTGTTTCAATTAGCAGAAATTAAGAAAAATTAAATATCCCCCCCACGTCTCTGTAATTTAATCTTAAAACCATTTCAGCACCCTTATCCCATTCTTTCCTCTCTTATAAAATAAAGCAATAAAAAATTAAAATTAAATTCATTTAAGGTAAAATTTAACAAGACCTAAAATAACTTTAACACTTTTTTTATATCCCAGAAAGCGCGTGTTATCATTCTGCAGCTATACATATTAATATTACAAACAAAAACAAAAAGGATCATAAAATACAGCTGTTAGAAGATGTTTCAAAAATATTGTAGACTAATAAATGAAAGGGCAGAAAATTAATGTTTAAAAGTCACGAGACTCAGGACAAAACAGCAGGATATAAAGTGAAATTGTTGTTTTACCAAAATTTATCATAATATGATAATCAAGATTTAATACTAAAATAAACAATTGACATAACACGAATTATTGAAACATATTAATTTATTACAAAATTCAAATAATCTTTTTAAATAATCCCATTTACAAAATACACACAAAACAGATATATTTCCCAAAAGTTTTTTAAAGCCCTCTAAAGGAAAATATTACTTTTATTTTTTTTTTTTTAACTTTATGTTCATATTTATTTAACCTCATATGACATAAAGTACATATAACCCTTATTGCTATCATACCGCTTTATTACACTTTAGTATTTTTTACTTTAGTATTTTGTTATGTTTAATAATATGCGTGTAAATATGTGTGTCATCCTTTGTTAACGTTATCATTATCCTTAAATCATTTTTCCTCTCTATAAAGGATTTTTTTTATACTTGTAATCTTACTATGAGTTAGAGTGGGTCATAGACCTACTAAAAACAGCTGGAGTTATTTTATATCTGGCGAATATTTTTTTTTTTTTGAGTGTTGTAAAATGTGCGTGTAAGCACATTCTTTTTTTTTTTACAACACTGACACTGTATTTAATAAGTATGTGTCTAGTCCTGTGTTTAGTTATACTGACATTAATTTAGGTCATGTTCACGTTTTTTTTTTTTCATATTGTGTCTGTGCGTGTGTGTTTAGCCAAAGTGTCACTCCTTGTCCTGGAATGTCAACTAAATGTTGTAGGAGTAAATATATGTAGAGTGTTAAATATGTATACATATGTATGTATAGTTTGTACCTATTTATTAGAGAACATTTTAATTAAAATTCCTATAGAAGGTATTTTGTGGTAATATTTTTGAAAAATAAAATACAATCCACAAATTCATTTGACAATTTAGTTATGCCTAATACAATGGCAACTCAATTGTATAGAAAAAATAAGGGAATTTTATTTTACGATTTACTATACAATTATTGGATTCACAATGTGTGCTATCTTGTCGTATTGTAATGAAAAATTGTATGTTTCAACGAATAAAAAATATTGTTAATGCTTTTTCCTTGTAAAATTTTATAATATTATGATAATACGACATGATAGTGCACATAGTAAATCCTCCAAATGTATTTAATACTATAGTTAAAACTATAGTGTAGTCTATATACGAAACGAGAGAAGAAGGTATAGTCGGTCAAGACCGACCATACCCTACACCATTGCCTATGTGTACCAAAATTCGAGAAGGAGTCAATTATTGTATAAAGTGGAAAACAAAAACATAATATTGCAGAATATTACGTCGATATTAAGATTCACATGTATTTATGCACTTTTTGGTGATTCCCGAAATTAGGTCTTATATGGGAGCTATGGTCAGTTATGGACCATAGCATCGTTAAATCGACTCAAAAAGTGATTCTGAGTCCAACGGTATACTTTAAGGTGGGTGTAGGAAAATTTTTTCTCTGCGTTACAATATTTGCACAAACACATAATACCCCAACTAATACCCAAAGGTGGTTGGTGGTGTAGGGTATAACTATAGTCTAGTCCAACGGTTCTCAAATGGGGATCTGTAAGGATATGACTGGATATCGCAAAGATAAATTGAAAAATATTTTTAAGACAAAAGTTTTTTATTTAAATATTATGAAGATAATTTAAATAAAAATTCCAATTCAAGCCTGCATCTGTTTAAAAATGGAAACATATTAATACCAGAGATGGAAAATAACTTATTTTTGATTTTTTAAACCAAAAAAGAAGGTACAACAAAATGTGGTAAAAAGTGATTTAAATACATCATTGTGGTCTTTATAGAGTGTTTTTTCATAAAGTGATATGATGATATTTTCTACTATAAAATCTACATTTTTGTTAAAAAAAAAATTAATTTAAAGAAAAAGGACATTTCTCCAGTCAAAACACAAAAAGTCATTACAGACATTTCCAAACATTTTCGACTCTACTTTATTGGTGTCAAGTCGCTTTCATGCCATTTAAAAACTTTAAAAATGGAATAATGTCATGTGAAATAAAAACTGTAAATATGTGCTGGAAGAATGGTACTTAAAAATTCCGAATATAAAAAATTTTATTTCGCAAAGAACTTTGTGGGCTATCAAACGAAAATTTAACCCATGTGTTTAATTTGGTTTTGAGCCAAACAAGTGAAAAGTACTTCAGTTGAAATATATCGAAATTTATCCACTTATTGGCTCCGTAGACTATTTCCAACATCATAAATTTTTAGGCGGAATTATTTTTGTTTCATTAAAATAAAAAATCGATTTTTTTGTGGAGCCGTTCGCTTTAGATGTGCTCTACCCGAAAAACGTTCTTAGAAGATGCTCTTAGAACAAATTATTTATATATTTTAATTATTTACTGTAATAGGTCGCGATTCTATTGCATTGTCGAAAAGGAGTCGCGAAGCAAGATCTTGTGAGAACCTCTAGTCTAGTCTATGGTCGAGACTATAACTTAGTCTATAATGGAGACTATTGTCTAGTCTACAATCGAAACTTTAGTCAACACTATCTATTCTATATTATAAACTATAGACTAGATTATATATTTTAGTCAATATTGCTAACTATAGTTGAGTCGAAAAATTACAGGTTTTACTTAATTTATTAAATAAAAATATAAAATATTATTGGTTTTGCTTTTTTATAAAACTTTTGCTGAGAAGCATAAGTAATCAAAAATCATATTTGATCATTGTATTATTTACTAAAAAAAGAATATATCTTTGTTTGATATCTTGTTTTATAACTTCTCTGTAATATTTAAAAACACATTTGAATATTAAAAAACAATCTAGAAAAAAACATAAATCTCCATCCATATAAGTAAAATACAATAAAAAATAAAAAAAGAAACATCAAAACAAATTTCTTTCTTTTAAAAACTATTTAGAAATGTGAGAAATTTTTCTCGAGAATGTGTTTTTTAAGTTGCCATAAACAATTTCATTCTTCCGATAACAAATTACCCTTTTGAAACATAACACAAGTGATAAAAAGTTACCAGCAGCAAAAATATATATATTTTTTAAGAAAATATTAAAAAAAAAAACTTAAAAAAGCACAATTTGGAAAATAACTCTAAAGTGGTTTTTAAAGTTATTTAAAAAAAAGATGAAATAAAATAATAATAATAATAAATAGCAAAAATTGCTATCTAGGGTATAATTTTCTCAAAAAAAATAAAAAATAACAAAAACAACAAATATGTTTTATTCTTTCGATGAAGACAATCAACATGTTATTGTGGCATAAAAATTGCTCCATGTATGGTTACTGACAGATAATAAATTAAAAAATAAATGTGTATTTATTTCTATTTGTATGAGAGTATATGTTTGTAAGTAAAAATATTTCCCCAAAGTTTGAAGTTTACATATAAAAATAATAATTTTATTTATATGTCTCTCACACCCCACCCCACCTCTCCTCTTGGGTAAACATAAAAGTACTTTTGAAAAGCATTTAAAGTTATTTAAAATATGCAACTGTTTTACAAAAGAGATTGTTTACAAAATTTTCACAATACATATATACATACATACATACATACATACATACATACATACATACATACATATATATGTACATAAAAGAGAGAATCGACATTGTATCGACGACTGACTACTTGATTACATTTCACATGCTATTATAAAGTTACATAAATCTTCTAGAATTCCAAAACAAAACTGACAAAACTATTGTACCACTCCACTTCACACTGGCAGATGAGATGAGTCAGTGTATCCATCCATCTTTCATCCCGTTCAGCTGGTATTTACTTATTGAAATGTTAGGGTTTTCAACTCATCGGACGCATACTGAGAAGAAGAGGCATAATAAGTATTTTGGGTATCTTTTATGTTTACAATGTAATTGTTGATGATGTTTGTTACATTGTTGTATTATTTTATAAAATGTTTAAGTGAATTTAAATTCTTTTTTTTTTTTAACGGAAATGATTAATATTAAAAAAAAGAATACGTGAGATAATTAATAGAAATATAAACGTATGTATTTAGAATGCTTTTCAAAACTTATGTGCATAGTATAAGCATTGTTAGGAGTAGTTTTACACTAACAAAATACAAGGAATTGTTGTTTTTGTAGATGTGCAAGTACTTTATAATTATGCTATGCTTTTAATGTTGCTACCTTCTTAATCTACCTTGGTAGAAAGATTATTTAAATTTGAAATTCTACTTGTGTATTTATCTTCCATGCAAAAACTTGGTAACTGCAAACAAAGAAGTTGTTTTGTGTCATCAATTAAATTTTCTATGCATTACAATGTAACTAGTTATGTAACTACCCAGCAGGTCACATGTCCATTAAAGACATGTGACCTGCTGTTGTCGTGACCTGAAATTTGTCGTCAAGAAAATGTATATAGAGGAAAAGTTTGATTAAATGACTGACAATGTCATCATGACGATGTCATCAACAACTATTTTTAAATTATCAAAAAAATAAAAGCATTTATTAAATCATTAAAAAATAGAGAATATTATAGCTGAAGTGGTTGTTTGTTCGCTTGACTATTCAATCAGAAAAAGAGAAATTAGTGACCTGGGTTCAAATCTCGACGGAATTCAACTGTTTTTTGATTCATTTTTCTTAATATGGTTAACGAAAATATGTATGACTTGTCGCTCAGGTTATCGGTATCCTTTGTTCAAAAATGTCACCAATGTTTATTCGGAGCTGTCGTATATGTGTCATCGAAGACTGTTTCATATCATCAAGACATCGTCGATATTTTCTGCAAGACATATCCTCCTGGGTATTGAGCAGATTAATATGCATTCATATTAGTGTAAATAATTATTTATTAGCTTAAAATAAAGCAACTGATTTTATAATAATTAGGTATTGCCCAAACATGGTTTTAACACTAATATTTTTAGTTGAAACATTATTTAATGGTATACTATATTTATAACATAATTATAGTTATTGAATTTTATAGTTATCAATAATCGAGTTTTCATATTAATCGATTTATTTGGCAAATAATTATTTGAGGTTATAAGTAGATAGATTAATAACCAATTAATGGCAAATTATTCGATTAACCGAATTATTTTAGTAATACATATTAAACATATATATAATACTATGTATGAAATTTAATCTATTGAAATAGTTATTTAGAGACTTAATGTTGATAACATAGGGTTTATCTTAATAGTTCTATCATCTATTTGTTTTCGAAAACTGGACTTAATACTGGACGACATAATTCTTTAAGTGTTTTTTAAATTCTACTTTAATAAATCAGTATTTTAAATATAACTCTTATTATTTTCTGTGTCAGAATCAGTTCTTGTTCTTGTCATGTTCATGGTCTTATTGGAAATAAATAAAAATAAATAAATTGTAACAGTTAAAAAAATAATATTCAAAGACGTAACTAAGAATCTAAACGAGAAATGGTGCAAAGTCGGATGAGTCCAACAAATGTTCCATTCTTTGATATCAATTTAGTGAGAAGAATGAATAATAATTTCATGTTTTATTGGCACTTTTGCATTACGTCTTGAGCACAAGACATTAAGTATATAATTAGAAGTAAAAATGTATATTATTTATTTTTGCTGGAAATATCTATTATTCATTTTAGAAATGATGTTGACAAAATTTGAATTTCAAATAATCGGTTAATCGGTTGTTCGACATAAGTTATTCGAATATAGGCAGTTTTCAATCATTCGTATGGCAGTTAATCTATTGAATACTCTTACTAATACCAAATGTAATGATTTTTATTTTCAACAATTCATTTGACAGAATTTTAACGTTCGTTAGTTCTATTACTTATGTTAAGTTGTCAAAAATATCCACTTGATGAAAATGAATTTAAAACATGTTATTATCAAAAAATAAGTTAACTGCAATTAACTTATAATAAAATGTTTGCACTTAATCTATAATGAATAGAAAATTATTAGTTGGTTTTGGTAAATTCCTCTGTCGACACATCTTGGACGTAAATTATTTTTATAATTTATAAATGATTTATCATATATATTCAAATGTCCCCTTTTTTGCGGATTGTTCTCAATTATATCAAATATATTTAACTGCCAAAAATTGCATTCCGATTTAAATCGTTTGACCCCATGGTGTTCCGATAATGATATTAAAACGTTTGTTTATAATATTTTATCTGGTCAAGTAAGTTTTTCTTATATAAATGATGATGTCATTTTGTATAATCCACCAAGAGACCTGAGATGAAACCGTATATTTCTTGATGATGCTTTTTATAGAACCAACTATATGTTGTAAATGAACCAATTACAAGATGTTTAAAATTATGTAATAGCAAAAGAGGAGACTCTTTTTTTAATTTTAATAATTTTAATGTCAATAAAAATAAGTTTAAATTAAATATATTTATGTTATATTAATTAATTTTTATTTTTTATTACAAATCAAATAAACAAATTAAAATTTCTCCAATCAATCTATTTAAATTTGTTTTATTTTATTATATGAATCTCTAACCTAAAATTAAATTCAGTACAATTGTACTTTTTTCAGTACAATTACTTCATCAAAAGTACAGCTATACTAAATTGTTCTTCTTAATAATATATTTTTCTCCATGAAATAACTCCTCAATGTAAAAATAAAATAAGACCCAAATTTTGGGGAGTTTGAAATAAACCGCCAATGAAATTTTTGGGGTCTTATTTTTTTATTATGAAATAGATCGCCATTTACAGGATGAAATAAATCCTCATTTTATTTTATTATATGAATATTTTTTTTTATTCAAAAAACATTTATTTTTTTAAATATATACTTGTATAGAGTCTTCGACAGTATTTCTACAGTAGGGACAATTATAATTTCGTGTATTGTTAGCAACTGCTTCAGCCAAAAGCTTTACATGGCATTCATCGCAAATTTTCAGATAATTACAAGGTAAAAGAACAACATTTTTAATCTGTAACCCGATATGCATGAAAATAATTATTTTAATTACCAGTTTTCTTAATGAGTTAAAAATTATTTTCTTAGTTACTTCTTGATATTGATTTTAAAAAATTAAATTACAATTGATAAATACTTACCAACATCCCACTCGTGATTGTGTTCTACATATTTTTTAGTAAGAACACAAAGTCCATCTAGAAAAAGATTGACCCAAGCTTTGTAAGATTTATTTCTGTACTCATACTTTTCAATATTATTGTAAACCGATTTTTTCACATATAACATTTTTTGTTCAGTAACATATAGTAATTGACTATTTTTACAGTATCCACTTATCACTTCAAAATTCATTGTTCTTTAATTTTTCACGTTCTGTAACATACAAATTACTTAGTAATAATTTTTAGTTATGAATGGCAATATAAAGAGTAAATCTCAAGATTTTTGAAAATGAAAAAACTTTCCAAAATGATTTTAGGGATTTATTTCGTTCTTAATATTTGGGGATTTATTACTGTTTTTTTTTTTTTTTAAATACATAATGAGCTGAAGATTATTGAAAAATCAGTCATTTATTTATTTTATCTCTACATTTTTATAGAAAAAAATTTAATTTTCTTTATATTTTTTGTAAGAACTGTCAATTCATATAAAATATAAATGTATACTAATTAGAAAATTAATTATATTAATAAATAATATAATTAAACTCCAAAATAGTCAAATTAACTTGTGTCCAAGTTTTACATACACAGACAACGATGCTATATTTAAGGCTGGCGAACATCGTTAAATGGACTTGGAAAATGATTCTGAATCGATTGGTACACTTTAAGGTGGATGTTATAAATGGAATTGTCTTCATTTTCACAAAGCAAGATTTTATAAAAAATTTTTCATTAAAAGAAATAAAATAATTTTAAATTTTGAAATTTTTCAAAATAGTAATAATATAACAAACAATTCATTCGATAATAACACACGTATTCTCACAAAGTGTATTATTTTTTAAAAAGTATTATTATTCTTCATATAAAACTTTAACATTTAACAAAAATTATCTTTAAATTACTGTATAAAAAGTTTGAAATTATTCATGAAAACTAACGTACAAAAGCATTTGAAGACTTTTTTTTAAATTCATAGCACAAATACTTCTGTAATGAATAATTTCTTTTTAATAAATTAATGGGTTGTTATCAGCCTAGGTGTTAGTCTTCTTTACATACATTATAGTTATACATTTATTAAAATTTATATTCATCTTATGACAGCCATTTAAAGAAAAATTACTCCCTAAAGCACACATACACACAAATATTTCCAAAATACATTGTGAACTAAGTGCAATCAAAATTAGGAAAAACCATTAAAAGAAATTAATAAAACCTAACGTAACTTAACTCAACTTAAAAAAAAAATAATAGTAAAGAAACAAATTGGAATAAAAACTCTATTTGGTATTAAACAAAGCGGTAAAATAAAAGCTTTTGATTTATTTATATCTGAAAAAGAAAAAAATCATGATTTTCATTTTTGGGGCATAACTGACGACAACGACTGACTGACTGACTGCATCACAATATAAGTACAACCAAAAGCATTTAATATAATTTCAAACAACTTTACTTGCAGTTTAAACTCATGACGACAAAAAGGAACAACCAACCAGAAAAATATTATATAGAACACAACAGCAACAACATCATCATGTAGAAGGAGGAGGAGGAGGTGGTGATATTGCACTTTTATTCATAACGTTCGTTACAAAATCTGTGTTTCTTCTTTTAGTGTAATTTTTTGGAGTTTTATGTTTATATTTTCAAAATTGCACTTTTATGAGGGCAGCAACGCCAACAAGAACAACAACATGTTTAATGAAAATTGTAAAGTGCATTTTTTTTCTCTTTTCCCAATGTGTTTTTGTCTGTCTGTTAGTCAAGTTTTAATATTTTAAGAGGGCGTTTATGGAAGAATTTGTCGCTGGAGCATGTTGAACATGTGTACAGGAAAATTTATTTTTGGTTGAGATTTTTTTTTTTTTTTTTTGATTTTACCAGAAATAATCAACCAAATGGGGAGAAATTCTCTTTATAGTTTTTTGTTTATGGAGCAAATTTGGCTTAGTCACAATTTAAATTTAAAATGGAGCATTTTTTTTTTTTTTGTTTTAAATTTGGCAGAAAATTAAATTTTATAAGTTTTAAAGGAATTTCGAAATTTACAAAATCGATTCCGTTTAATATTGGAATAATTTCAAAATTTTAGATGTTCAATATTTCTTTAAAAATTTGTGTAAAATTCATATGTTTATTAAAAAAGTTAACATTTTATAAGCAAATTATAAAAAAACAACAACAACCTTAGTTTCATTTTATTTTAATTATATTTAAATGTTCTAATTTCGAAAATAAGTAAAATTTTAAAGTAAATTGAATGTAAATTAATTTAAATGAAGCTATTATTTGTTCATTAATGCAAAAATCATGTTCAAAAACTTTCAATTTAATTTTGAAATTTTATAAGAAAATTAAAATTATAAAAAAAAAAATTAAAACAAAATACCTTTTAATTTTTATTATTCGAAATTTATTTACAGTTTTCGAATTTTTATTATTTTCATTTAATATTTTAAATGAAAATAATAAATAACACCACGGTATTCATAAGTACAAAGTCCCTAATCCACCTTTTTTCACGATTTGTAAAATTAAGAATGTTATACTATTTATTGAATCATACCTTAAAATCTACTTATCTGATTTGGTTCAAAAATATATCAAACAATTTTTATTAAAATAACTTTTTATACGTATTACTTTTTAATAGGGTCAACAGTTATGGAAATAATAAGCCATTAAAAAATATTAAATTTTATACAAAATTGCAAACAATTATTTGTTCAAAATCCGAATGCGTAAAAAATTCAAATTTTATTCCCTAATCATATTGATAAATTTGTTGCCAATAAAATGAGACCCAGTTCATTTAAATCGACGCATAAGTTATAAAATTTATTTTCAATTTAATGAAAACACTCATTAAAAGTAACACAAAAAAATTAAAAGGTAAAAAAATTAGTTTACATTTTAATAAATTCTATGTAATTGGAAAATTAGTACTTTGACGACTTTGTGAACAAATCAAAACTTATGCATCGATTTTAATGAAATATATCTTGTTTATTTGCCACAAACCTATCTTTATAAGAAAGTGATAAAATTTTGAATCTTCCGAATTTTTTGCAAAAAAGTAATATAAGAAAGACTAAAGGATAGTAATAAGAATTTTTTGATATATTTTTAAGGCAAATAGTTTTCGAGATATGCTTCAATATATAGTGCAACCTCCTTAATTTTATAAAGCACGATTTATCGCGAGAACTCGAGTCAATTTTTTAATAATTTTTATAAAAATTAATTAGGGGTTAATTTGATGATTATCAGAGTTGGGGGTAGTGCACTAAATTTGCAGTTTCCACTTACACTTAGTGATAGTGCAAAATGTTTAACTGCAATCTTTACTTTTTAATGGTGAGTTAAAAAATATCTGCCTCACTCAACATAGTGGTAGAGAAAAAATATTTTTTTCCACTAAAATTAATTAGTATTAGTTAACATTTTTTCAGCTTAAGCCTAGTGCAACATTTTTTTTCTTCACTAAATACTTTAGTGCAAAAAAACAACCC
>MINK01001071.1:0-14278 GCA_001735545.1 Phormia regina
CCCAATCACCAGATCTCAATCCCATAGAAAATCTATGGGAAATAGTAGATCGCAAAATTACACCAGAAAGGAAGATTTATCGGCTGCGGTTATAAGGGAATGGCAAAATATTTCAAAAGAGACTATTGACTCTTTAATTGGTTGAATGCATCGTCATTGTAAAGCAGTACTTAAAAACAAAGAGTACCCAACAAAATACTGACTTATTCAAAACTTCAGACCATATTTGTTAAGATAATACCTAGGTTTCCATTGTTTTGTCAGTACCATATTTATGAATAATTTTAATTTTGTTTTTGTATTATTTAATATATGTTCTTAATTTTTGTTTATTTAAGTAAATAAATGTATATGCAAATTATGTACTCCGAAAAATTAAAAAAATTTTAAAATTTATTTTGAATTTTGTTCCATTTATAAAAAATTAGGAAAAGTTTCTATGATTCTGAAAAATGTTACAAAATTTTTCTATTACTTTGAAATATTATCTTTATTTTTAATATTCCGATATAATTTTCAATTTAAAATTTCAAACAATCTTAGAACATTTTTCGTAAAATTTGTCTGAAAATTCTAGGATAATTTGATAATGAAAATGTCTCAGATTCTAATATATTATTAAAGATTTCCTAAATTCTAAATACTTAAAATAATAATTTTCATATTTTAAGATATGTTTTCTTAGAAAATATCTAAGGTCTAAGTTATTTCAGATATTTTAAGTTATTTTTCTACTTTGCCCAGGTTCACACACAGCAATTTTTCGCAATTCTGAGTTTATAGAAGAGAGAGGAGAAGAGAATACTAAAGTTTTACATTTTCTTGCCCTCTCTCGTCTACAAAGTCAGAATTGCGGCAGGAAAAATGTCTGTGTGTGAACCCCGATTTTTTGCAATATTAAATAAAAAATTCACAAATTCTGAATTCATTTTCTAAACAATTTTTTTATGTTCTAATTTACAAACGTAAAAATTCTAAGATGTTTTTCCAAATGGAAAGTTTTTCTTGGTTAAATTAGGTGGCGTATTCCAGCCAGAGACCAAGCGGCCCATTGCAATCCATCAGTTATAATTGCCACTAAACTATCTTCTTAACATTACAAATCCTATGTGATTAATAAGTCCTACAGAGTTTTAACATGTGGACATTCATTGGTCATCTCAATTCCTTCTTGCATTCACACGGATTTAGAAAACGATGCTCTATCACTACAAAGCTTTTGGAATTCACAAGTAATATTATAAGTTCTTTCAATCATCATATGCAAACTGACACCATTACAATGATTTTAGCAAGGCCTTCGATAAAATAAATCATGATCTTCTTGTATATAAGCTACATACTTTAGGATTATCTCCATTATTTCTAAAGTGGATTAAAACCTACCTTATAAATATACAACAATGCGTTCTGTTCAGGAGTTTATGTATCCCTTGTAAGACCTATCCTGGAATATGCATCTATTGTTTAGGAACCTCAATATGATGTTCACGTAAAAAAAAAATTGAATCATTCCAGAAGCAATTTATGCTGTTTTGTCTACAACCACTTCCTTGGAATCCAAATATAAATCTTCCCCCATAAGAAAGTCGCTTAGCATTAATTAAACTTCCCACACTTAAAAACAGACGAATTTAGCTTAACACTTCATGATAAATTTAATAAATGGGGTCACAGATTCCGAGTTTCTTGTTCATAAACTTGAATTCCATATCCCATTTCGTCCAACAAGAAACTTATATTCTGATAATTTTCTATAGAAATTTCTAAAAAAAAATCAAATTTTCAATCGATTATATATAATCTAAAAAATTTGTGTTCGAAAAATTTTAAAACTTGTAAAGAAATGTAAACTGAGTATTCTTATATATTCTAGGAAATCTTTATTTGAAACATAACATAAATATTTTTGTAAAGTCATACTTCAGTAACACTAATATCAGTTGCATAAAATAACGTAAGAAAAATACATAAATACATAGTAAACTAAATGATACGACATACATATAAATATAATACATAGTTAATACAGTTAAATACGAAATAAATTAATGACTTAAATATGGAAAAAAACGGGTTAAAAAATAAACTTAGAAATGTCGCGGAATACAAATCCTGTAAATTAATTATAACAGAGACCTTAAGATTATTTTAGTAGTAAAATTATAAAACCAACAAATTATTATGTGTTGTTGCGGTTTTAGTTAAGGCTAAGGTAGAAATATTTGTTAAGGAAACAGATTTTCTTGGTAAATTAGACTTAGGTTTTTTAGATTTCTTTTTACGCAAAAATGTGCCATGTTTTTTGCATTCATCCATAATATAAGCAAAATCGGGATGACGTCTTAAAGTCAAAGGATTTCCCATTAAAATTAGTAATGATTTGGGTCGAGACAATATAACATTCAAACGCTAAATTTAGATTACAAAAAAAAGCAACTTGTAATATGAATTTTAAAGGGAAAAAAACAGATTGGATAACAATACCTTAGGGTTACGAACAAATCCCAGACCTGCAAAGGATCTCACTAAAGATACTATTATAATTTGTTTTTCTCTACCTTGGAAGGTTTCCACAGAACCACTTTCAACATCCCACCAACCACGATCATTTAGACGATGTTGTATACGTTTATTTTGTATTTTATAAGGTGTGATAATACCAATATCAGTTTGATTAACTTTTTGGCCATTTATACCATCGACTAAAAGACGTTGCAAAAACCACATTAGAACTTGTATTTCTAAATTATTAAATGAACTTGGAGTTAAAGTATCTTTTTCGGTGACCCCATGTACGGCTTGAAATATAATAGGAAATTTTGGATTTGGCAATTTACACCATTTGGCTGCGATATTAACATCGTCTACAAAATAAAATCAATCCATCCCATAAGAATTATTTTCCAATTTAGAACAAATTTTTACTGTGAAACTACAAATTAATGTTTTTCTACAAAAATTAGACGAAGTTAACTTTTACGCATTTAATTAATTTTATGGTAAGAAATATTTAAACAGAAATTTTTAAAGTATTTTTCTATACAAAAAACCGTGGGACGGACAATTGTTTTTTTATGTATTAAACATTAAATAGACCTAAAAATTAATCCCTACAAATTTATGTTTGAAAGATAGATTTATTTGCTTTTAGAGTTCTGCAAAATTATAAATTAATATCTGTTATTACTTACCCGCTTTAGCTTCAGCAATTAACTCGTCATTGTAATACAAATGATTATAAAGTCTCACAATTTCCGGATGTGAACGATAATTACGTTTTAATCGAGCTTGTAAAGTACGATCATAATTAAAGTTATCATCTAAACTATAGCATTTGCTATTCAATAAACGTTCCATTAATGAACGTTCCAGACCCAGCTGGGCAGCACGTTCCGATTTAAGAATTGGTCCTAGTTGTTTATAATCACCAGATAAAATAACCCGACAATTTGAATGTGATTTAATTCCCATTATACCAACTAAAGCTTCAGGTTCAGTTGAAGCACCAGCTTCATCCATAAATATATGAGTAAAAAAATTCATTTCGCCCACATCACCTGTAACCAATTTGCCTACGGTGCATAAAGTGGCAACAATAATGCCATATTGGCGTATTTCTTTAACGGAGGGATAATGATGTAGACCATTTTTACAATTTGAATTGGCCAGCAATTCAGCATCTATTAAATCTATGCCCTTCTCAATAATACTCTTTGAATATATTCTTATGAGGGATTTTTGATTATCCGGATCGCTCAATTCCAACTGTTGTAGACGATGATTGCTCTTAAAATATTTGCATATTCGTAAGGCAATTGTATCACAGGCTGAGTTAGAACCGGCTGTAACAAGTATACGACTTCCGGGATGATGAAGTCGTAATTGTAATATTGATTCAACTGTAGTGGTTGTTTTGCCGGTACCTTTAATTTAGAATACATATTAATAACTTAGATTATACATATATATATGTATGTATGTTTACCTGGTGGACCAAAAATTACAAATGGAGCATGAGAATTGGGTCCTTCTGTGATATAATGTATAGCCTCTAATTGTTCCGGATTTTCAGCAATGGTGGTGTTAAATAAACTCAATCTTAAACGAAACCAGAAATAATACTTAACCTTTTCAATTATAAAATTTACAAAATGACTTACTCCAATTGAGGCTGTAAAATCAATTCCTTATAAGGATTTTCACTGGGAAATAAAAAATGACGTATTTCATCACTCTCCGCCAAAAGTTCCAAAGCACGATGCTGATAACGTAATGGATAACGACGCGGCCGAAATATTATGTCATATTTGGTGGTAAGTAAGGAAGCCACTTGATTGGATGTCAAATGTTCATCTTTGCTAAAACGAAAGTAAGCTCGCTCTTTTGAAATTTGTTGCACGGTGGCAATACGGCGACGATATACATCAGTATAAAATTCATTTTCATGTTGATGCGGCAGTAAAAGATCTGTCTTATATTTTAATGGGACAACTTCCGCAATAGCACTACTGGCTTTAGGCACTAAAACTACTTCATCCATAAAAGGAGCAACAATTTCATCAATGTTTGGACAATCTTTTAACTATAAAGAGCAATAATTTTGACTACTTGTATTAATCTACTTATTTTTTATTATTTAACAAAAAAACATACACTTATCCAATATTCTCTAGCCATACCAGTACAATTTAAGATAACATCTTTTTGTGCCAATGGTGGATATTCCGACATACAAGTAATATCTTCTATTTCCAACATCATCTTATATACGGAATGAATATTTTCTTTATGTAATTTCGAGTCAGTCAAAAATGTTTTAACGATCTCTGTATGATTTTCTCGCAAAGATTGTACAGAAAAATTTAAATTTTTGGCAAGTTTCATTTCTTCACTGGGAGGATACAAGGGTAAAGTCTTTAATATTTTAAAAAATCTAAAAATAATAAATAATTAACATTGAAAATTTTGAGTAAATTTATAAGTACAATTTTACGAAATAATTCTAGAAACTGTCTTACTGGGTCAATTGATTTTCTAAATAATTGAATGATTATTTGGTTCTGGACAAACGTTTCTGTATTGTCCCAATATTTTTCTAGTCTAATCAATGTTTAATAGATAAAATTTTCGGTACCCATGATTTTTCTATGTTAAAAGTTTATTGTCCCAATGATTTTCCTATAAAAACTTTTGTACTGATTTAATAAAAAAATGTATTATATCGAAAATCATGGGACAAACGTTTTGATGGGACTAAAAAAAATATTGGGGCAATACACTTAAAAAAGTCATAGGGATAATACATTTTTGTGTTAAAATTATGACCTAAATGAACACCTAAATTCAATTAAAATCATAAAGTAAAATAAGAAATATAAAAGTTTCAACAAGGAATTCTTCCCTTTTACCAAAATTTTTTATACGATTTTCTTAAGAAAATTCGATTTTCAAAACCCTATAACTTCCAAAATATTTATTTCCACTCAAAAATATTTACATCATTTTCTCCGAAAAAATCAAAGTGAATCAGCGTAGTCTATTTATACCATAAAAAAATACTCACGTTATCTTTTGTTTCTTTTGCTTGCAAGCACTACAAGTCTCTTCGCCAACGTAGGCTTCATCGACAGAAGAATCTGAGTCTATTTCCCAAATTTCATTATAATCTTCATCGTCCGAAATAATTAAAATGTCGTCATCTTCGTCATCGTCATCATTGTCGTCTTTGTGAAGACTAGCACGATGTTCAGCTTCTTGTTCGTCATCATTGAATTCTTCATCATCATATCCACTGCTGGTCTTGGAAGCATTATCAAGAAAATCTTTTTTTTGTGTATCACATATACGGTCACAACTTTCTCCAAGCTTTAAAACAAAATCTTACTTGATTACATAATTCCTAAGCGTGGAAATACTTATTGGAATCACACACTAACCTCGTTTATTAAATCTTCAAATTTCTTAAAGGATTCGTCCAATTTTTCTAAAAAATCGTGAGATCCACAAGACGGTTCATCCATATTGTTAATTAAATGTAAAAACCACAATAGAAACGTATACGCAAAAGAATATTTCACAAACAAATCCAACATAAACACATAAAAAATATAAATTTCTGAGAAACGAAGTGTTTTCGAAGGAAAATAATGAATTAAAAAAAAAATAAATGATCATTTTGTTGAAATACCGTTAGATGTAAATTTTATCGTTCTGCAACACTGTCAGGTGTTGAATAATTTACACTTGAAAAAACGCTATAAAGGTTTTTGTTTTATACAATAAGTACAAGAATCGGAAAATGATTTTATCTAATTTTTTTAACAAAAATTTTATGATAAAGCTTTTGAAAAAATTGTAAAAATAAAAATTTCTCAGGAAAAAATTCCACAAAAAACTTTTTTTGTAGCATAATTCTAGTACTTAAATCAAATTTTTAGAGTATTTGCCAAACGGTAGAAAATTTTCCTACGTTGAACATTGCTGTACCAAATGAAAACAATTATTAATTTTGACAATTCTTAAAAGAACAAATACTCCGATTTAATTACATTAAAACTGTGTTTTGTTGATAACTTTTATGAGTATTATTAAAGTTTCAAATTTATATAAGTTAGAAGTTAACTAACTTCTACAGTGTTTCAAAGCAATAACTTTAACTTCGATAAAAGTGCTACTAATTTATAGTTAGAAATACAATTATGAATATTTACATGTCGATAAATGAAAAAAATATAAAAATAAAATTGGAAAGAAATACAAAAATAAAAATTATTTGTTTTATAGCGAAAACTATTAAATTTCTTTATATAATTCTAGTTTGGAGTTTAAGTTATACCAAGTCAGAAGGATAACTTTTTTATTAACTAAAAACGTTATATTTAAATTATATAATTATGCAAAATGTAAATTGTAAAACAAATAATTGAAAATTATTTATTTTCAATAGATTTTTCCTGATCTTTATCTAAAGAAAAAGAACTCTCGAACAAGTATCAACATTATTTTAAAATCAACATTTCCGGAGATTTTAATTTATGCACGAAAATTACATTCAAAGCATTAACCAACACTTAAAAGTGCTGTCAAATTAATTAATGTTTCTATCATTTTTGCACTATTGTGAATTATCATTAAAAATTATTTTTCTTTTGTAAACATATACAATAAAAAAACAAAAAATTTTGTTTGCATTTTTTTTTATAAATTTTAATTACTTTATTCATATTTAATATCACAAATCCTATGCATCATACAACTTCACAAAATTTACAGCATCATTTATGGGTTCGTGAATCAAATTTAAATCCGGGTCGGCGTCATCCCATACCACATCGTTTTCTATTCCATGAACGAAATTTCTACAAGTGCATAACACCACGTCTCACAGTACAAAACGTAGACAAGCCTCATGGATTCTTGCGGAAATTTACGCCAGACGGACAGCTTTTGTTAGCTTTTACAGTAGATCAAAAATCATTGGATGTTTATCAGTATCAGGGTATTGGTACTGTGGCCGATTTACTAAGCCAGCAACAGGATGAGTGTATTACTGCGGCCGATCATTCTTTACAATCGCTCCATATACGACAAGAACTGTTTAAATGCCTATTTAAGAAAAAGTTCAATGTGCCTATTATTACAACTCCTTCCGCCACAAGACATTTTTTAAATCGGGAGTTTAGCTTATTTTTGGATGACGGAAGATATGTACTGTTGGCTTCCACGGCAGGAGGGTCTGTATTTCCAAACTATTCAGCGTATCACCAATATCCAGATCTATTTGACGATACGGAACTGTATGATTATACATTTTATTTAGTTGATTTGAGACGTGGCTGTATTGCTGACACTTTTAAATTGGATCATGATTTTGTTGTTCTTTCCCATAATCATAGTGTTTCGCTGTATGATCGTACGTTAGCAATATTGTCGACATATCGTCAGTGCATTGAACTAATCGAGTTGAATGTTGCAATGGGAAAACTTCAACGTTTGTTTACGGTGGGTCCCTTTGGTAATGACTTGGATCGTGATCGAATTTTGGCACATCAAAGGAATGTAAATTATTCTATTGATCCTGGGCATAATTTGCCATTTTCACATTTAAAACAAAAAATATTGGCATTTATGTATCGTGAAATATTGGAATTAAAATCGCCCATAGAAAAACAGCAACAATTAAAGGATTTTTATAAAAATTTTGCTCAGGTATGAAAATGTTTAGGAATAAAATGAGTACCATGCAAAATACTTATTGATGAATACTAAATAAAACTTATGTATCCATTTTACAGATTGAACGCATGATAATTTTGAAAATGCAATTAATCGACAGTGATCATTTACTCTTGCGCTATGAGAAGCGACAAACACAAATGCCACTAGAAATGATTGTTGGCAATAATGTCGATACAGTTAATAAAAATTTCAAAATTTATGTGTTTTACAATATAACACAACAACAGGTTTTGAAAATTTACACAAAAGACTCAATAGAACTTTTGCAATTATTGCGCAACTACTGTGATGATTTCAGGAATGTCCACTCATTACAAATACCATGGCATGCATCATCGCCCAGTAATAATGACTTTTTTAGGGCAGCGTTTGACCAGTAAGTTTTTTTTTACAAATTAAAAATGCTTATTAATGTTATCGTTTTTATAGAGCTCTGAACTCTTTTAATGGTGGTATTGCAGAAGCAGCTGCTCGCTTTAATCCCACTTTACCCATTAGCTCGCAGAGTTTCTCCACGAGTCCATATTTAGACTATTCTCTATTTAACTATGACGATCGTTTTATATCTACATTAGAAAGGCCAAGACTTAATAGTTTGGAGCCCATACGTTTTTGGGATCGTAACACTGGTCTTATAAAATTTCGTGTATTTTTGGAACAACCCGCTGATTCAAGACATCCTGACTTTGAGTTAATAAGAAATCCCAGAAACTTGGTCTCATTTATTTTTCATCCATATGAACCATTTTTTATAAGTATACAAAAGTTTATCTCGGGTTATGTTTTAAATTTTCACATGTATAATTCAAGTACGATAACTAAAACTTAGTTTACGAATTGTATTTTTTATATTTATAAATAAAATAAATATATGGTATCTGTTATGCCAGAAAATTACTCGGTACACCCACAATTTTGTTTTTTACTATTGTGAATATTAGTTGACAAATATGTAACTTTTAACTTGGTAGCACTTTAATAATTGTTTATTTACATTTTTTTTTTGCAAATAAAGCAAACTTTTGAAAAAATCTTTTATTTAAAAAGTAGCTAATATTTTTTTAATATAGAAATATAATGGACATCTCAAATTCAAGTGAAATCATTGTAGAAGAAATTGACAGCAACGATATATCCGAATCTGAACTATCAGAATTCCAAGAAACTAATCCCTTAAAGGTGGTATCCATATTACATACCGATGAAGATGCTGAACAGGATATGGATATCCAACAATCTGAAGAGGAAGAAGGACAATTAATTAAACAATATTTAGGAGGTGTAGGTGATTTTCCAGATATTTATACTAAACTAGAACCACATGAAGAAGATGAAGATGAGCAGTTGGACGATGAAGAAGATGACAATGAACAACAAAGTGAACAAATAAATGCTGATGGTGGTGGTGCTAGTAGTAGTAAAACTATTAATACCTGTCTGGAAAAAGAATATAGTGAGAATGCCAAGTCTCGTGGTATAAAAAAACGTAAAACGACCCAGGGCGACGAAGTGCCTAGTACAAGTAAAACATCTAGAGTGGGTTGTGGTGCAGGACGAAGAAGACCACAACTAAGTGCTGCTTTACAAGGTTTAATGGGTGAGGCTAACTTATGCTTTGCTCGTGGACAAATACAAATGGCCGAGAAAATCTGTTATGAAATAATACGACAAAATCCTCTAGCGGCTGAACCATTTGTTACTTTGGCCGAAATTTATGAGTCAAGAGACACAGAAAAATTTCTCAATTTCCTTACTATAGCTGTGCATCTTAATTCCAGTGATCGTTATCAATGGATACGTATAGCTGAAATGCACATAGCTCAGGGAAATTTACAAAGAGCACGAATTTATTATACACGTGCCATTAAAATACATGATTCTGACTACGATTTACGTTTGCGGAAAGCACGTTTATTGGAAATGATGGGCTTAAAATCGGCGGCCATGTTTGCCTATTTAAAAATGATACCCCATTGTCCACCTGAAGCTCACGAACTGTGTTTAGTGACTGCAAAAAATGTTGCTAAATATTTTCATTCTTTAAATAAATATGTTCAAGCTTTGGAAGCTATGCAAAATGCTTATTTCATATGTGGCCACATTTTTGCCCTGGAGGATTTAAATTTATATATGGAATTAGCTATTCTGAATAAACAGTATAAAACTGTAAGTATTGCGCCTTTTAGAATCTGAGTGCAATATTATACGAATAATTATTATTTTATTTCACCAGGTTTTGGATTGTCTTAAGGAGCGCACCAATTTGGAATTGGATGAACAAGTAGATTTAGTATTCTATTGCGTAATACCCGATGATTTCGTACCCGATTTTCGTGTAAAACTTTGCGTGGCTCTAATCAATCTTAAAGCCGATCACTTACTAGGCTATTTAATACAAAATATACACGAACATATACCGCCTTTCGAAAATGATCGCCTGAATTTATATTGCGATATAGCAGAGGCTTTAATGCAGCAGCATAAATATGCCGAAACCATTGCTTTATTAAGACCCATTACTGATGGCGATTTCATTGAATGTCCAGCATTTGTTTGGTTAAGACAAGCCGAGTGTTTACGTCATTTGAATCGTTGTAATGAAGCTATAGAAAGTTATTTTAAAGTTGTAGAATTAGCACCATTTTGTTATGAAGCTAAATTTACTCTATCGGCCCTACTCAAACAACAGGGTCGACATATAGAAGCTGTCAAAGCTTTGGAACAATCCGGTGAACAAGAGGGCCAGCCCTTGCATGCACGTTTGCTGTATGAACGTTGCATAATGCTGCAACAGATCAATGAAATAGAGGAATTCTTGGAAATCGGTTATGTGTTACTAGGTCGACAGTCGATTAAATTGCGTAATCGGGAAGAAATGTTGACGGCAGCAAATGGTGGTTCATTTTACAATGCTGATGGTCTCAAGAATATTTTACAAATGCGTAATATTATAGGCGAAGATGCCGACAAGGCTTTAGAAGTAAGTAAATCCACCAATGCTTCAGCATCTGACAATTTATCGGTACATGATGAGTATCAATTGTTTTTGGAATTGATGCGCATAGGATTTTTACATAAAAAATATAGCACTTTACAACGTTTATGTTTCTCTATGGTGACCACCAAACGTTTTGTGTGCTATCATCCCGACTTGGAGCGCATCATAATATTAGCTTGTTATTTCAACAATGACTGCACATTGGCATTTTCCTATTTACGAGAATTAATTACGAAAAATTCGTCATCAATACCTTTATGGAATCTTCTATCTTTAATGATACAAAAAGGTCAAGATCTACGTTATCATCGTTACATAAATCGTCACTTAGCACGTAATCCGTCAGCGAAACAAATGCGCATATTTGTAGCTCACTACCATCTACACTGCAGTTCGTATAAATATGCGCTTAATGTTTATGTGCCCATGTTCAAAGAACATCCCACCGCCTTAATAGCTTTGTGCATAGCCTGCATTTTTCAACAGGTTTCATTGCAAAAGAAAGTATTACGCAAATGTGCCGCCATCACACAGGCAATAGCTTTTGCTCACAAATATTCTGAATTGAGAACGAATTCAACATGTTCTGCTGAAAATTCCGTAGCATATCAGGAAGTTAACTATAATATTGGAAGAATTTACCATCAAGCAGGTCTATTTCATTTGGCTGTGGAATACTATGAAAAAGCATTAAATTTTAAACATCCAATGTTGGAAACGAATAAAGCTACATTGGGTTTAGAACAGGAAATAGCTTTTAATTTGCATTTAATTTATAAATCTAGTGGTAATTTTAGGAAAGCACGACAATATCTATATGAATATTGTGTAGTGTAAAACGTAAATCAAAAGTAATAAAATACAATTAAATTGTTAAAAATATGAAATATGTATTGAATTAATTGATATTGTGTTTTAATATTAAGAACAAGAGATTTTTATAGAAAATTTCTTTATTAATGGAAGTAGTAATAATTGTCCGTCTATTAATTCCATTATATCTTTTTAGAATGAAATTAATATTAAAATTTAATTTTTGTTTAAACAGAAAATTAATTTTAATTTAAAATTTCTATTAATAAAATTTAATTTCATAATTAAAATAAGAAAACTAAATTTAGTAAATAACAAAAACCATTAACAATATTTTTACCCAACATTTCAAACTTTCGTTTTGCTTATCAACTCCGTTTTCTTTTGAAAATGATCAAATAAATTTAAAAGCTCTTGTTCCTTGTGTTTTATACGAAGTTTGATGTCTGTAATCGATTCAATTTTAGGTCTTTCACGTTGCAACAAATCATCCATAGATTTAATAATTCTAAATGCACAAACAATCAAGTATTAAAGAAATATATATAACTATTAAATCAAAACATACTTGCGGTCTTCTTCTAAAATATCGCTTAACTTATTGGGCCTACGAGTGATATAATTTTTGTCTAGAAATTCTTTTAAATCATCCAAATGCTGTTCCTCTTGCAGTGAATGTTCTTCAAATTTTCGTGTAGCCATCAACAATTTTTTAGTTTCGTTTTCTTGTCTGACTTTGTCAATCTTATCAGTTAGAGATTTTGAAGGTAATACAATTTTAAGATCACCCACTATAAGGGAATGATTTAAAATTTCATTTTCATTGGTTTGTATGCCCATCTCGGTGATTTCTTTAATTTCATTTAATACTGGTTCAATTCTTAGACTTTCTTGAGGTGACAAACGATTTTTACGATTAACTGCTCTTTTATTAAGAGAAGCATTGTTTATTGGATTTTTATTGGCTGACAGGCATTTCGTCGTAGAAGTTACCGGTATATTTGATTTTTTAGCTGTATACGGTTTCCTATATTCTCTTTCTGTAATTTGTTTACTATCTAATGATACCAGAGAAGAGGGTTGCTTTAAACTTTTTAAAACGGTAAATTTTGATTTACTGTTAATTGTTTTTGCTCGACTTACACCTTCCATTTCTTTCATTTTACTGTTAATGGATGTGGGATGTTGTATATTCTGTAAATTTTTGGAATTTCTTGTTGATTTAAGCATGGCTTGAGATCGACGTATCTTAGCTTCCGAAGTGTACATAGGAATTTTTAAAATTTTTTTCTATTGAAAAATCTGGAAAATTGTTTAAAATCGAAACAAAATTTTCTATGGCAATTTTCAAAGTCAAAATCAATTTCAAAAATGATTAATATTTCAAAAATTATTAAATAGAGTTAATTTTAATTTTATTTCAAATGTAAATCGAATTCATATTTGATAAATCCAATCTGTTATCCATATTACCACATAGTGAATATTTTCTATAGATAATCAAGCTCAGAATCCTCTGTATTCCATTGGCATATATTCCAAAATTATTAAATTTACTTTCTATCATTTCAATACCATTTTTTATTCATTATTATTTTTGGTTTTCTTTAGAAAGTCCCAAATTGTTGCATTAAAAATTGCAGTTGAACTATTTTTAAAAATAGTTATTTACTTTTATTTAATAAATCTATATAAAAAGTAATAATAAAAACAAATATTTTGATTTCCAGTTAAAGTTGCACTCATAAGTTTGTAAGATTTTTTAAAGCCTTCGAGAAACTTTTCCTCATTTTCTTCATGGTATTAGGAGCTATTAAGAAAAATGTTTAAATATATTATTATTAATTACTGATATCATTGTTAAGTTTAACAAATTAATTAGATTTTAATTATTTAAAATCTAGACGGGTTAATAAAAAATTGTTAAATTGTATATTTTTCTAAAATGCGATTTAGCAACGATATTATGATTATCGCAAACTTTCCCTTTACTAATCTCTTTACGCTCCGTCCACACACGCTTTTTTCAAGTTCGAGCAATGAACAAAATTTTGTGCGCACATGCTTTTGGATAATGTGGACCCAACATGTTCATGTTGTGTTCTTGTTCGCACAATTATTCGCGCAACCATGTCTGTACTACCCTACAGGACGCCAACATAGATTGGTTCTGTGGCCTACCCTTAAATGCCTGTAAGAAGAGTATTGAAATCGGATTTTATGACA
>MINK01001074.1:7585-32728 GCA_001735545.1 Phormia regina
ATCAATGAAAAAATTGTAAAACAGCTGTTCTTACGGGTATACTTTCTAATTATACTATGGTATAATTGGAGTGTATCTCATAAGAACAGCTGTTTTACAATATTTTCATTGACATACCTCGAAGAACTGTCAAATTGTTTTTGTATTCCCATGCAAAATTGTTTTCGATTTTTTTTACTTCATTCCCTCATTTGAATAGGAATACAAAACCTATTTGACAGTTCCGCGATGTATGTCATTGCATCCAAAGGAAATACACACGTTTGTGTGTATCGTGAACTAAAAATTTAGTTTTTGAAAACAATTTAATAGGAATATATAATTAGAAATTAATATAAACATATTTAGACTATTAATACCGGCGCGGATCCACGGGGTGGGAAAAAGGGAAATTTCTCTCCCCAAAATGAAAAAATGAATGTGAAAATCATTTTATTTTCCTCCCCTAAAAGGTTGAGCTAGATCCGCGCCTGCTTTAATATAGTATCATGATATAGAATATGGAATTTAAAAAAAGCTTATTTTAAGTATAAAAATCGAAACTAAAAGAAATTAATTTAAAATGATTAATATAATTCTGATCGAATTTGTGATTTTTATTTACCTATTCCTAGCAGGTTACTAATAATGGTCATTTACCCTTTTTTCGAGTTAAGTCTAAATTTCAATATTAAAAACAAATACATTTCAAAAAACAAATAAATTCGATTTTGATTCAATATTATCTTTTCGGTAGAAATAAATTAAAAGATATGAGTTTATAGATAAGAAGTTTAAATTAAAATCTAATTTTCAAACTCTGTTGTAAGTAGGACCATCATTGCCGTTCAGTTTTTAATTTTTGGTTAAATATTTGGAATGCAGCTTTTTTATTAAATTTCAATTCTTATCTAACTTTTTTACAAAGATATTTTTAATTGATATTTAAATAAATAAATTTGTATACACATAAGGAGATGCTTAGTAGAATTTAAAAAGATTTTAGGTAAAATGTATTGAAAATGTTACTAATTAGATTGGTTAATAAAACTCTTTATTTTTGCATAAAAGAAAATACCAAAATTTTTTTTGTGTATTTTTAAACACTTTTTATTGTGAAATTGTTATTTTGTTAAGTTTAAACTGATTCAAAAACATGTGAGTTACAAACGAGAATGTAATATTCGGTTGCTATATAGCCACCAACAATTTTTTCAAATTTGTCTACCATTTCTTCCAAGTTTATAATTTTTTTCGCCAACCAAAACTTACCAATTCATTTCTTTCTAATTTGGGCTTTATTTGTTAAGCACACACAATATTTCATAATCCAAACGAATGGGGATTTTAATACATACGGTAACGCTAAATAAATCTATTAATCTATTACAATTTAAACGGCGTTATATTATATCTCAACTATGAACTCCTATATCCTATGTTTGTGTCAGAGATGGATAAGTTCAATTATTTTAAAAGTTTATGCAATATACGATGAGTTCAAGAATATTAAATATTTACAGCCGTTTTAAAAAATGTATGTTTGATAAAGATTAACTAACTTTTTGAATGTAAATTTCCATAAGAAAAAGTAACTCGTTATCAAGCGTACATTTTTTATTATTTTTCAAATACATACATTTTTTCGGAAAATGAAATAATTTTTTGTGAGTTTAATTTTATACTCATATTACGATTTCATCATTTATATTTTTTTAAACTACAATTTATATATTTTAACTAAATGTTGCTCAGCTTGAATGTTTATTTTTTATAGTAGAAAAGTTAGTAAAAAAATAATTAAAATAAAATTAAATTATATTTTAAAAGTCAAATATACGTTAAATATGCATATCTGTCGATATATTTATCACTATAACAGAAAATATATTCTTTGAATGCAATGTATTGATTACAATAGTCATCTAACGTGAGACCGAAATGGCTACAAAGTACACAAGAAATGAATATACTATGGATACATTTGCTCAGCAGAAAAAAATACTCTATTCAAGTGTATATATTAGAAATTTACTAACACATACAAAAAATTCTACTAACACATACAAAGAGTTAGGTTCTTTTGACATCTGAATTATTTTTTCAGACCAATTTGAACTTCTTGTTGTTTTTTATGGTTATTCCAATGTATTTAACAATTATTTTATGAATCGATTTAATACTCACTAATGGTTATCATGAGGACAAAACGAGTGAGCGGCATCGAAACTCAACTCTGGATGAATCCAATATTTTATGAGGTATTTTTTATACCTTACAAATTTTTTTAATTTGATTTTATACAAAATGAGTAAACAAAAAATTATACAGTAATTTTTTATTAATAATGGATACAATTTTTTATATATTATATTTTTACAGGTAATCTAAACAATTCTAATTATAGATATTCATCAAATTTGAGAATATTTTTCGTTTTTACAGCATATTTAACGCGCATAAGCCCCATATTTAAAACATATTGTGATTTCCTTAGTAATATATAATACACTAAAAATCTAATTTTAATATATTACTTAATTATTAGAAGAATAATTGGTGCAATTCAAGAAATTGTATGTATTTTTGCTTAGTTCTGTTAATATTAATATAAACAGCCGAATTCACAAAAAAATAATGAGTGTTTGATAAAGGTTTACTAACTTTTTGTATGTAAATTTCCTTAAGAAAATGTTAGTAAACCTTTATCTAGTATACATTAATTTTTTGAATATGTCTGAAAAACTCACAAATATTTTTATTACATTTAAGACATTCCAATAAACCATAGAACGATACGATAGCGAAAACGACATCATATTAGGTGCCGATTATATAACCATATTGTTTTTCAGAAAACAATATAAATTTGATATTGAGATTTCTAAATATTTCTTTTCAGTAAAATAAAAACATTTGGAAAAAACTTCAAATAAAAATTTCAACAAATAGAAACATGCTCAAGAAATTATTATCTTTTTTCTATTAACAGAATTGTTTTAATTTTTATCAAGATGTAATAAATATATTCAAGAAAAAAATTAAAAAATAATAAATTTTCGTATGATTTTATTTTCTATACACATTTTTAATTCATTTAATCATCTGCTTGATTGATTGATTTAATTAATTTATTAATTGGAAATATTTTTCTGTTTTGCAGTTTTTGTTGTTTTTAGTAATTGATATAATCATTTTGGAGAGAGGTGCAAATTTGAACAAGTTTTTAATTGAATGAATTATTTTCATAAATATATATTTGTTAATTGGTGACTTTTTTCTGTGTGCTGAGAATCAAATGCAAAGAAAACAATAGTTAACAAAATTTTAATGGTAAAACCGATTTTTTAAGGTTTGTAATTGCAGAAATATTTAAGAAATCCCTAAGAAATTACTAAGCATATAAATAATATTAGTGATAATATTTGTATTAAATATGTTATGTATGATGATTGTTTTATTTTTTAATTTAGGATTTTTTCTTATTTTAACTGATTATGGTACTTTATAATTATATTTAGGATATTTAAATTAAAATAGACATAATTTTTGGTATTAAATGGCGTTCAGAAAAAATTTCGCTCATGACGAATTTTCTATCGTTATTTCTGGAAATAAGGAAAGGTACACTTTGGTCCGCAAAAAAACTACCGTTTTAGATTCGAAAACAATTATCACAGGTGATAATTTTTATCACCTAGATAATATTGTTTCGATATCGTTATAATATCGTTTGGTTTATTGGGGTAGTAAATGAATTTGTATGTAAAACATCTTATAATTGAAATATATGTTTTTATATATAATATAAATAAAATACAAAATAATAATAATAATAATAATAATAATAATAATAATAAAGCCGTAATGATAAATTCAAAATTCCCAATCACTTTAATCTTTTACAATTTTAACGGCGTAAGAACGAAAATACCAACTATGTACTTTAAAATATGTATGTTTGTGTGTTAGTTTATGGTTTGTGTGATTGCAATGAAAAAGTGCGGGTCGCATCGAAATCGTAAGCAATTTTCTAACAAAAATCACGTAAATTTACGAAATATCTAAAGAAAATCATATTAAAAATATTCTAAAAGAATTATATTTTCAATATTTAATAAAATTCCTATGAAAAATAATGACGAAAAGTGTGAAAAATTGATTTGAAAATTTACACCTCCACGGACGGTGTGTTTGCGAAATACGTGAAAAAAATTATACGGATGAGAGAAGTAATAATTTTTTGTGTGTATGAAAGAAGAAAAATTATAATAAAAAAAATTATACAGTGCCACAAAGCGAGTGTGTGTAAAGTGAAATTTATTCATTAAATTCATTATCCCGCTTTGAAGTCCCATTAAGATTTCAAGCAACAGCGGTGGTTTATTTAAATAATATAAAAGCTAAAAGCCAAGTTTCGAATTCTCAACAAAAGGGGATAAATATACAAGGTGAATAATGCATATGGAAAAAAGTATTTAATAGTTTTTCTAATTAAGGAATGGGATTGGTAATGTACATGTAAAATCACATTGATCAATGGATAGCATGGAATGGAAGTCTGAAAGACAGAAAAAAATAAAAAAAATTATAAGAAATTAAGTGTGGTGGTGTTCAATTGAAATGCGGCTCTTACGAGACCATCGGTTTCTTTTTGCCGTCGGTCGTTTTTTCCATCATGTTTTTTTCGGCTTCATTCGCTGTCCGCAAAATCAATTGTATGTGTTCCGTTTCAGCCGAATCATCAGCAATGTATGTGAAGCTCTATTATCATCTACGTCTGCCCGTTCAACCAGTCTCGTTTTCCTTTTTTTCCTACTTTATGTTACCTTTCTTTCATCCACTTTTCTTATTTTCTCTCTCCTCATCTACTTTTTTGTCATTCCAATTTGTTTGTTCGTTTATATAGCTTTTTGTCTAGTTATTTTGTTACGTTTCTGTACCTAATTTTGTTCGTCGTTGTTGTTCTTTTTTTGGTTTGTAATTTCGTCGACAGGGAGAATGTTGTGTTAAAGCAAGTGTCAAAAATTGTGCTACCAGATTATTTTTGAAAAAGGGGAAAATTGGCAAATGGTTACAAAATAATGAAAAAATAAATATTTATGAAAATATAAAGATTTAACTCAATTCTTTATATTTAACATAATATTTTTTAGCATTCTAAACTAACATGTAACTCATTATAATATTTTTTAATATCGAAAAAGTTATTTATCGGTCTGAGGTTACACAACTTTTTAATGCAAAGGGCTTTTGATAATGCTAGAAGTATTTTTATTTTTACAGTTAGACGTATGATTTTACGACCGGTTTTTCAAATGATAATAATAATACTTGCAAATTGTTTTTATATTCAAGACAACTAATTGTTTTTTACTACAAATAAAATATGTTGCTATCTGATGGAAGACACCCGATTGTCAATTTGATATAAGTATACCGCGCAAAAGCAGTTATGATTTTTTTTGTAGTTTTAATGCTTTGAATATGTAAATTTTCATAGAAAAAATGTCCATTTATGTGAAATTTACATTGCAGAAATTATCCTGTTTTAGAGAAAGTATATGGTATTGATTTTACGGCTATGCGTTCTGATCTGAGGTAAATATAGACTGAAATCATGCTAAGGACTGCATATGTTTGCGGAATCATCATTGGTAATATGTCCACACGTCTAAATCACACAAGTAAATGTTCATTCAGCGCTCTTTATCGAATTATTACGGGCGGCAACAAGATAACTTCGTCCAAACGTAAAATTCGATAAAAAATACGATGCTTCGATAAAAGCTAATGCTCTAAATAAATTGCGAAGAAAATAATATTATCTAATTATTTATGTGAGACCTGTACCGAAAACAGTTTGTTTTTTAGAAAATAGTGAAAGAAGTATTGACACACTCGCTATTATGAACAGTAGATCTTGCCTCTTCTTACATATATTTGTTTCGTACGATATAGAATGAGCTTGCAGTAATACGCTTAACATCCGAGCAATATATCAGAAATTAATAATATGCTTTTTATCTTGAAATATTACTTTTTCATTTATAACCACTATAATGCTAAAAATAGGCATCAGCAAAAATTACATTTAAATGACATATCTAAATAATACAAAAATAACCGAAAACTAACTTTAAAAAGTATTTTTGTCTTATGTTGCCTAATATGTCTATTCTTTGCAAAACCAATTTTTTAAAACGAAAATATTTAAAATTTTTGAAATATTAGTTTTGTTAAATATAATCCGCTTTCTAAAGTAATTTAAAAGAAGTACAAAAAATCTAAAGAACAATGACTTTATAATGGTACTTGATTGATGGCAAATAATTTAAAATATTTTTTCTATAGGAATTTTGGAAAATATTTCCCTCTGAATGTGGAATTTATTATATATATATTTTTCTTAATCTGGTATCTTTTAAAATACTTATGAACATATTTACACAACTAGGTGGCGCTAAGCACATTTGATATTAATGTACGGCGATAAAAAATATGATAAAGATATATAAAGTTAAAACTGCAATTGAGACAACATAAACATAAAACTTAATTTTACTGCACCAGTATTGACAAATAAATTTAATAATATTTAGGAATAATTTACAATATTTCAAATAAAATGTTAATTTGTTTTAGTCTCTTTATTAACCTTTTAAAATCCCCGAATTTTAACGGCATGTTGCAAATTTCGCTTATAAATATTTAAATTCAGTTTGACACAGAATTAGCATTACTTATTGTTTTTGCAACAGTCTGGCAGCCTTCAAAATACTTCCAGTAAATAGAGTTGTATTTAGAAAAAACTCTTTAATCTATTACAATTATTATCATCACATTTCTTTTGATATGTCGTTCGAGAAAATGGCGGCGTCGTCTTCTGCCAAATTTTTTGTACATCAAAATCAAAATAAAGCAGCAAATTTAAATTCTTCCAGTGCTGCTTCTGCATTCGCCGTTGATGATAGTGACGTTGTTGAGTTCATTGAATTTCCATTGTCAACCATCATTTGTCTAAATAACAGCAGTAAAGGCGATTACAAATATTTTCATAAAAATCCAAAAAATTGCCAATAATATCAAGAAAATCTCATAAAATTACGTGCACATATACGAATAAATAAAAGTCAAATGATATAAAAATGAAAAATAAGTGATTAAACTGTGTAAATAAATGTGTAATACAATTGCAAAAAGTGAAAATTTAATATCAAGAGAGACGAAACACACATAATTAGAGTTAATAAAAAAATCAGACCATTTATCTCATCATCATACAATATTGAACAACAACAATAAGAGCAACAGCAGCTGTGGTGGCAGGCAAGGATATATTGTTAGCCATTTAACCAACCAAACAGCCAGTCAACAAATAATTGCAACAGTCTTTGCAAATCTTATGCTGCAGCAGCATTTTGAAGGAGAATGAATACAAGTGTCTGATAATGTGTTTCTATCTATACCTTCCCAATGATTATACTTGTTTAGTACATTTTTTTACTGACATTGATTACAATATGAAAAAGGGGTGAAGGTTATATTTGGAAAAGTGTATATCAATAAACAGGTACGATCACATCAAGCATCAAAGTTTTTGCAAACAATTTATAATTGCAATTGGACTTTAAAGAAAAACTTCTTAGACATATAGATAGACAGCAGCTTTAACAAGAATGTATCGTTTAAGCAACAGCTTCGTTGATATCTTAAAGTGGGGGAAAGAAAATGTATTATGAAAAAAAAAAAAAAACAAAAGCGCCAACTACTACTACAAATACTAGAAAAGTAGCAACAAAATAATTGTGACATTGACAACTTTAACCAACAACAATAAACAACAACAGAAAGTCAACAATATAACGGTATTTCATTAACAACATGTTTTATTTGTTCGTGAAAATGCGTCCGTTTGTGTATGTATGTGTATGAGTGTATATGTATGTATGTAGTTGCCTGAGAATAGTATTTGTTTGTGTTTCGTTCTGAATTTTTGGTTAATTTACAATGTGGGAATATCATATGGGCACAAGCATTTAAAATTTAAAACAATAAAATTATTTATTCAATTCCTTTTTGTATTATTGTATTATTTTGTTATATTTGATCCTTAAAATTGAAAAATTATTAGAATATTTTGCAAAATCTTTTCCGTTCAAACTACATCGGTTGCAAAGAAGTTCTAAAACAAAATGTGCACCCACCGCATGTTCTGTAGTTTAAGGAAATATTATTTAAAATATTTCCTTAAACTACAGAAATTTGTATCAAGGCCCTAAAAGATCCTCTTAAACTGTGAACGTTAACATGATATAGCTCTCAAATTTTATTTGCTTAAAAGGTTTTGTTAAACTACATTTTGAATGAAAAACTACTATTTTATTTAACCTTTTTCACCAAAATGCATTTCCCTAAAATCAGATTAATTTAACTGGTTCGAGTGCCTCAGTTTTCATGTAGATCAATTATTATTGTTGGATTTACTAAGGTTAGCACATTGAATCGATATAAATAGGGCTTCTCTGGATAAAAATTATCCATTTAATACAATTCTTGCTGAGTTGACAATCTTTGGCATCTTTTCTGTCTTCTTAGAAATTAGAAGTTTAATTTTCTACAGAATCCCTGAAATAAAAACATTAGAAAGTTACATCAGTTAACTATAAAACGAATTTTGGGTCTGTGATAACGAATTTTGTTTTCGCAATAATCCCCATATCGATCACTTTCGCAATTAAACAAATGTAGTACTACTTAGCAATTAAAATAATATCTCTATAAATTCCTTAATTTGGAATTTGTTGGTGAGAGTACAAACATTATGCAGTGCACATGAAAAAATTAAAAAAAGTCTAGGGAAGTTCAAGAAACATTTCATTAATTTTCTTAATTTTTTATTTTCGAATCTTATTTCTACGATACACAAGTTTTTTTCAATATCAATGTTAACAACAACTAATTTTGATTTTGCAACAAATGTTGATGAGCAAAATGACGTTTTTATAACTAAGCAATTAAAAAGGAAGAGGTTATATTTCCTTAAAAATCGATTTAATAAATACATGATTGATAAAAACCCTTGGAATAATTTTAGATTTTCACAAATTCTTGGTCAAATCAAACTTGCTGCTCGCCTCTCGTATAGTTCCTTGGTTCTATTGATTTTGATTTTTAATTACAGACACAAAATTGTGCAATGAATTTGAATTTTTCTAAGCAAGAATTTTAATTATTATCACAATGACTAAAAAAAACGAAAAAAAAAAAAAATCAACATACATTTTTAAAATCTCTTTAAAACCAAAAAAATCTTTAATTTTATATGTTTTTTATAAAGTCTAGTGTTATTTATTTTTTAACTATTATTTGAAAATGAAAATTATTTAAAGAAATTTATAATCCTCGTCCAAAAAGTTCCCTTTTATTTTAATTATTGGTATAATTTGAGATTAAATTCTTCACGTATATTTTGTTTATGTTTTATAAAAAAAAATCTATTCTTTCTTATAATTTCTTATGTTTAATCACACAATAAAATGTTAAATAAAACTGAACATTTATATAAAAAAAATTGATTAATTTTGTTTATTTCTATATATTTAAAGGCGGCAGTGGCAACTAAATGAACAACAAATTAGTTCTCTTTGCAAGAACAACTACAAGAATTTAATAGACCGAGATTTAACCACAGACCACCAAAAATCTTAAACTTAATATTAAATATAGAAGAAGTGAAAATAAACAAACAACACATTAAACTCAACAATCATGAAACGGCTAATAATAAACAATTAATAAAAGAAACAGAAAACAATAATAGCAATAATAATAATATACAAAATAAATTTATGCTGAACAAGCGTTAAAGTACTGATTTGTTTACGGTAACTTTTTTAAACGATCTTTAGATCGATTAATAAGATCGATCTTTTGTTCGTTTGTTCAGCATCTTATGTAGATCTCATCAAAAGTGTTTGTATGTACCAACTTCATAATTTATCTCTTCTATTACTTCTACTGACAACTCATCACAACGTGTTAAACGTAAACAAAAATCAATAATAACGTAATTAATAAAAAAGGAAGAAGAGGAAAGAAAATCACTTAATATAATTATTATTATTATTCAAATCACCAAATATCAATTAACAAATAAAAATAACAACCACTTACCATTCTCAATCACATCATCTTCAACGCAATGAATTCAAGTCAACCTACACAAGCTGCACCCGGCAATCGTATAACGTTTACAAGTCAAGCATTGCCAAATGGTACCATTAATATTGGTGGCGCACATGGCGGTTCGATTATATCAACGTCACAATTGCCGAATACAACAACAATTAAGACAATAACATCAAGTGCTGCTGGACAGCAGCAGCATCATACATTGCCCCAACAGGTACAAGTTCAACATCATCAGGTTTTACAAACAGCCAGTCAGCAACAGGGCAATACTTCACATGTCCAAAACCAGCAACAATCAGTAGGTGCCACACAAACCCAAACATTAGTTATAAAATCTAATCATGCTGTCTCATTGCCGGCGGGTATTGTTTCAAGTGCACCCGGAATTGTAACTATGACCAAAACCATACAACAGGTATGGGATGAATATATCAAAATTCTCACGATTTCACAATGAAATCAATAAAAGAAGAAAAATAAAAATTCAAAATTAAAACAATATATGTAGTCCTTCTAACGATCAATTAGATTCTCCTAGTGATCGTTTATCTTACATTATATTCAATCTGGCAATATTTGAATGTTTTATTTGGCATTAAACAATATTTAGTAGATCCAAACTTTTTTCCAAATTCAACTGAGCACTGTCTAAATTTCAATTATATATTTACTGAATATCTTGATTTGTAGATGTCTTTGTTTTTTTTTTTTTTTTTTTACAATTCCTCCAACCATTTCCATCAATTTCCCTTAAAACGTTTTAATATCCATATATACGAGTATTGTCTTCAGCTGACTTACAATATTAGTACTTTTAAATCTGATCTCTTAATTTCTATTAATTTTTCTTATTATTTATTTTCTTATTCTTGGAGAAAATGGGTGCATTAGAATGTGTAGAGAAAATTATATAAATATATCAAAACACCGCTGGTCTGTTGCTTGTTTTAAGTTTATTATATAATACTAGTTTTAAGTACATAAGTATTTAAGTAGTTTTTAAGCATGCTTTAAATTTGCTTTTTAGTTATCTTTTACGCATATTGCATACTTTGGCTTTTTGTGTTACATATTTGATTTTTCTCTAAAAACAATTTATAATTAAAGAGACTTATAATAATATTTTTATAATTAAATATCTATTACTAAATCGACAATCTTTATATTTGCTTGTGTAATTGAACTCCAAACAATTTTAAATTGTATAAATTAGAAGAGGAATACTGTGTTTAAAAAAATATCAGATCCTAATAAGCTAAGTTTATAAATTACCTTCGGACAAAAACAAGGAATTGTTTGTTTTAAATTTGTTGCTGCTTTTTTCATAAGTGATGATTCCTAATTGTTCATTTTATTTGAACAGTTTTATATACCAAGGAAGTAAATAATTTGTGATATTTGAGAAAAGGTGTAATTAAACTTATTTCTTAAGATTTGAAAATAGAAAATATTTAGAAAACGAACAAAATTGGGGACTATGAAACTGATGGATAAGTCATGCGTATTTTTGAAGAACATACTGTGCGATATAAACCTTAAGACTCAAAATTTGAAGTTGTTAGAAAAGATTTGATTCTATCTTAAATTCCCAGAAACTTTATAATTGTTCACCAATCGTTCATGATTATTTTCCTTCTGCTTAATAATCTTGATTAATCGCTCTTATTTTGTAGTTTTCTTCGTAATTCCTATTTTGAACCGTACATTTGTAAATGTATTATACTTCGTGTCATGTTTCCCTATAACTCATTCAAGGAGATTGCGCACCCTTCTAAAATATTATGTAATAAGGTTAAATATATACGACTCAAATTGCTCCCAAATAATAAGATAAAGCCTATTTAGGCTCGGAGTTTCCTTTGTGTTATCTGTATATATTTTTATTTTGATAAGAAAAGGCAACAATAAAAAAAATCATAAGAAACAACTCTAGCAGTGAAAGCCATATCGGGGGAACTTAATTTAAATTTCATCCACTTTTATTTAATCTTAAGTTTAAATCTATGACAACTGCTTCTAAATTTTGTTGGGCATTCTGAACAAAATGATTTCCTTAGTAAAGAAAAATTCATTTGGTTTTGATATCAGACTTTAATTCTGATTCTATTAAGAGCTTTTAAGAAAGAATTAATAAAATGTGAGCTTAATTCCCTTCAATCTTAATTCTGAACTAAAAAGTACTAGTTTTTATTCCAAAATATCATTCCCAAAAAAAAAAAAAATATTCAATATTTTCCCAAAGGAAAATAATTAACTCATAAAGAATTCCGTAATTTTATTAAATTTAATTTTTATTTTATAATTCTCTTAAAAATTGTTATTCAAAAAAGTTCTTAAGCTTGAATTATATAACTGTTGAATTTGCAGAATTAATTTACTGTGAATTTTAAATAAATAAATGTAAAGAATTTAATTAATACTTAAAGAATGACAAGTTTTAAATTCAATTCGATTTTAAAAAGAATTAAACTTTTCAAACTTTTGATGATTCTATTCCAACATTCAAGATTATTCATTTAAAAACTTATTTTACTCTGGGATTATAATTGTGTTTCCTTTATTAAAAAAAAAAAAAAAACTAATTCTAATCGCTTTTAGTTTTTAGAAATTGTAATTTTTTTATTTTTTTAAATTAATTATTGAAATTCTTATTAATTTAAGTAAAATGTTTGTCCTATATTTATAATATTTTAGAACAAAAGAAATCAATATTAATGGTGTGTGCACTTTTGACTACTTACAAAAGTTTCTAAAAAAAAAAAAAAAACATAAAACCATAAAAATCAAAATTTGCAAATTCTTAGGAATAGCAAATTCAAAACGAAAGCAAATGCATGCAGTAGTAATTAATGGTATTTAATAAATTCTTTTAAGATGAAATTAAAATTAAATTTTATATAAAGATACATATGTATATTGTTATATTATTAAACTAATATGTGAAAAATTTGTATAATTGGAAACAGGGTAATCAGCCATTACTTAATTCCATGATACCAGCTGGTGTAGTAGTAGGCATGCGTCCTCCAACTGCTCAACAACAACCAAAGAATGTCCAAGGAAGAGTGGTTATTGGCGGACCACATATGGTGGGAACTCGACCACAAAGTCCAGCGGTAAGTTTTTCTTTTAATTATTATTTTTTATTGTGTTTTTTTTATCACTACATATACATAAATAATTATTTTAAACTAAACAAAAACATATTTACGAGTTTGGGTAAAAAAATTACTTCATTACTTGCGTTAATTGTATGTATAACAATCACCTTAAGATAAAAAGAATGATGATTTGGTGGTAATAACCTCTCTAACGATATCCAATCAACCTAAATACATATCAATCAATAAAATTTACCCAAAGTTAATATTAAAAAAATAATATATGTTTTCTACCTAAATTTCATAATTTAAAAATATATTATCTTAATATTTCTCTACATCATCCTGTGTATGTACGAAAATAAAAAATAAAACATTTCCCATAATTTCCTTCCTTTGATTTTGTTCTTTTTTCTTTTTTCGTTTTTTTTTTGGATTATTCGTAGATAACATTAAGTACACTAACCCCGGGACAGACGCCTGCACTCATTTTGAAAACTGAAAATGGATTTCAATTATTGCGCGTAGGGACGGCTACGTCGGGTCCGGTGACACAAACAATTGGCACTAATTCCACAAACCCACCACAAATACGCTTGCAAACTGTTCCAGCTGCTGTAAGTAGATTCACAGGGCCACCTTTAGCACTACGTAAAACGATTGTAAGATCATCCACTTCCACCTCCACTACCACCACAACCACCCATCACCACCACCACCAATCGCAACAACAGCAATCTCAATCGCAAACGCAACAACAGCAACCGCAACAACAAGTAAAAAAACAACATCAGCAACAGGCAACAACTACATTGAAACAGATTAAACAAAATGTAATTGTTACTCGATTCTCCCTCCTTAACTTTCTTCTGCAACTTTAATAGATAGTTACATATATACATATATAATTTTTTCTTTCTCGTCTCTTACTCCATAAATACTCGTTACATTCTATAGAAAGAATGATTTTTCATTATTTTGAACTTTAAACTTTGATTTTAAATATATATATTTTTTTATTTCAATACAATACGAGTATAAATTCTAAAACAAACAAAAAAAATTATGCATAAATTCTTCGTTTTCTTTCGTTTTATGTATGTACTTTCTAAACAAAATTTTGTTGCCTTTGATTTCAATTTTGTTTTTGTGAAATTTACACAAATTTTTGCATTTATTCGAAATTGTTTTACGCTCTCTTAATTTTTGCGAAAAATCTATTAATTATATGAGTGAATGCAAATTGAAAGATAAAAGAAAAGAAAATTTTTTAAATGATGTAAAGGTTTTTTTAATTGTTGTGCTTTTTAGTAAAATATTTATTTAAAATAATTATAATTTTCTTTCTTCTATTTAAATTTTTAGTAATTTGATTAGTTTTTTATTTCATAAATATTTCTCTTTTGAGAAACAATTTTATATAATCCAAACTTGAAAACAATTATTCTGTTAACTAAATTGATCATTATTATTTTTTTGTTATTGTAGAACAATTTGTGTTTAATTATTTTTAAAAAAATATTTAAAAAAAAAAAAATTATTTTAATCAAGGTTTTAGATAAGTTGCTGTGGGGTTTTTTTCTTTCTTTTGTTTTACTGTCAATGAAGAATAACAAAATACTAAAATAACAAAATAATATTTTTAAAATAAACTTCATAATATATTAAAATTAAAAAATCAGATGGCTTACTTCCTTCCCAATAAGCATTTTTACTGAAATTCAAGTTGATACCAAATGTTTTTCAAGCCTTGAATCCAGTACCAAGTATTGAATTCAAATAGTATTAGACTTTAATTAAATACCAGTGAAAAGAAAATTTAAAATCCAGTCAAATTTATTTTACTTGAAAAATTTAATTTTTTTAAATTATTATTCATATTTAAAATATTTTAATATTTAAATTCATGTCGGACTCCAGCAAAATTTTCAAAGGCTTGAATTTTTAAAATTTGTGTGCTTATTGGGTTAATTCACTTTTCAAATTCGAATTACATTTATTATTCTGGTCGTCTTTTGAAAGCATTCATATGAATGCTTCATATTTATTAAATTATTAATAAAAAATTAATTCTATTCATTAATTCCTTTGAATAAAGTTATAGAATTATGTTTTTAAAATGGCATTATAGAATAAAAGCTCTTATTTCTTAAGATTTAAGGTATTAAGATTCATTCGAAGCTCTGGTTAAACTACACTATGGGTATAAAGATAAATATAAACCAGTTAAAAAATCATTTGTTTCTCACAAAATGAAAAGCATGGGCGGTTTTTTCGTGCGTGCAGTCTTTAGATTGAGTTTAATTTTATTTAGATAATTTAAAAAAGTTACAAAATAATTCTTTCGCTACCAAATGGACGACAAAAACTTACGACACCAAAATTATTATCTTTTTTTTAATATTACGGCCCGTTCAACGAAGTCGAATGAAAAATTCGTTTCGACAATTTATATTGAAAACAAAAAATAAATTTAAAATTTTGTTATTGTTTGCCACACATTTAGTCGATTGAATTTTTCGTTCGACATCGTGGAACAGGCCCTTAGTCTTTTGCGTTAATTTTTTAATTTGAAAATAAATGAATCGGGAATGGAAAAGTTGACACTATAGTATTTTATTGATACTATTTAACATGCCAAAGTACTGCCTTGAGCTATTTCATATCATAATAAGCCGAGAATCCACTTTTTAGAAAAAAGCCCAAAAATTCTATTACTAAAAAATTTTAAAAATTGGAAAAGTAGACTGAATTATAATCAACTTTAGCAAAATGGTATAATTGTTTTCAAAATTACGTTTATTTATTTTTGTTTTTATTTTGGTCAACTTATTTTAATTACATTTTGTTTTAACTGTTTCTTTTTGAGAAAAAGATAAAAAGATTTATATATTTCTCTAAAAAGAAATATGTATGTTGTTTAGAACAAAATATTGCACATTTAAATTTATATAGCTTATTGAAATATATACATATTTTTAATATTTTGCCTGTAGTACTGAATGTTGGTTGCTTCATTTATGTAAATTTGTAAAATTTTTTAATTTGACGATTCTTGCTTTGATTTTTTTTTACATGATGGTGAAAATTCATATTACTTTTTTTTTTATTTAGTTTTGTTATCATAAAAACATTGACTTTTTTGTAATATATTTTTATTGCATTTTAAAATTATTCAAAACATTATTTTTTGGTGTATTAATTTATAGTTGTTTTACTTGTGCTTAAACATTTTTTTTTATATCTAACACTTGCATTGAATTTTAATTGTATGTATTTGATTTATTAATAATTTATTTGTTGTTTATATAAAATCCTCCTCCATAGTCGATATCAAATACCTCAACCGCCAATAATATAGTGGTCAATTCGGTGGCTTCTTCTAATTCTCAGCCGACACATGTGTATACTTCGCAATCGAACATATCAATGCAGCCACATCATACAACAACGAATGTAGTTGGCTCTTTGCAACATCATCAACAGCAGCAACAACAACAACAACAGCAGCAGCACCATCAACAGCAACAACAACAATTCCATCAGCAAACTCAACATTTACAATCGCAACCCCAAATAACACAGATACAGACAATACCAGCTCAACAAACAAATCAAATGCAACAAAACCAACAACATCAACAACAACAGCAGCAGCAGCAACAACATCAAACAAATACCAACAACAATAATATCAATAATAATGCCAATAGTACGAATAATATTAGCGGTAGTACTACGGTAACAACCACAACAACAACGCCTCAAAGTGCTACCGCTCAGGGTAATACCAAAGAGAAGTGTCGTAAATTTTTGGCAAATTTAATTGATCTATCGACACGTGAACCTAAACCTGTTGAAAAGAATGTACGAAATTTAATACAAGAACTGGTGAATGCAAACGTTGAGCCTGAGGAATTTTGTGATCGTTTGGAAAGATTATTAAATGCCAGCCCACAACCATGTCTAATAGGATTTCTAAAGGTATGTATATGATATTTTATATAATTTTTGAAAATTACTAATACTGCAGAGAGTCCGTATATTTTTAATATTAAAATGAAATGCTTTTTAAAGGATACTTTTTAAATGATAACGCTACACGTGTTATTGTAATGATTTATTACACTGTATATACAATTTTTAATCCTAGCAGTTAATACACAACCCTTGCAAGAATAATAATTTTTTATATCGCTCAAAATGTACCTTTATATGTATTATGATGCTTCCCTGACTGACCGTTTGTGAGCTGGACCGTTTTTAAAAAGGGTCTTAAGCTTTTTGTTTTGTCTCTCCATGAAACATATAGAAAATGTGGTATAATTATAAAAGTTTCACATGTTGTTTTGAGAGAAAATACTTTTTTCCTGTCTTAATGTTTATGTTTAGAAAGTATAAAAATAACTATTTTGTTAGAATTACCGATTTTCGTAAAAGTTTGAAGTCCTATTTAGCGAACCACTACAATTACCCAACCTGCAATCCGAATCTTGATCTCAGTATTTCATACTGTGAAAAGAAAACATATAAGATACAATCTTCTAATTTTTTACAATGTTAGCTCCACGAAGTCTAATTAAATCATTTGAACATAATTTTAAAATATTTTTTATAATTTTTGTTCGGAATAGTTATTTGATTAACCAATACCAAAAGAGCATTTCGATATACATTCCCTTATTTCCATGAAATCGTGGCTTTAATTTTAAATAATGTTTACTTTTTTTTTAAGTCGGTAATTTGTTATTTAAAATAAAAAATTTCTAGAACGTGAGCCAGTGTCTGTGTTTGCCTTTCTTAGCTATCCACGATGAAGATTAGAAATTCAAATTATTTAAAAATCTGTGGCTTCTTTTAAAATATGTATTCTATTTGCTCTAAAATCCCACTTATAATTACAGAAAAGTTTACCATTGCTGCGGCAAGCTCTATTTTCCAAGGAATTGGTAATTGAAGGTATTAAACCACCGCCACAACATGTTGTGGGTGGTATCACTATACAACAACACTTACCGGTAAGTAATGTACGAAATTAAATCTTAAATTAATCCAAACGAAACTTTTACAAAAACAAAATTAAAATTTGATTATAGTAGATGAATTAAGAAGCGAATATTCGCTATTTTGTTCACATATTAAATTTTTATATTGTTTTTATAGAAAATTCAAGCACATATCCGTCCCATTAGTCAGAATCAAACCACAACCATTGGACAGACTCAAGTGCGTATGATATCACCTGCCTCGGCTGCCAGACCAATTGGACATACTACGATAACAAAACAGCCCGTAGGCGGTATACGCATACAGGGACCTGCGAACGGACCACGTTTGTTAAATACTCAAATTAGAGGACCAGTGCCGCAACAAACAAATGCACCGCCACAACTTCAAACAGCACCAACACATGCGGTATGTAAACAGTGCTGCAAAGATTAAATTATAAATTCATATATATCATATATATTTTGAAAATTTCTCTAGAATATTGTTCAAATACGAGCACCAACTGCAACCCAACTTAATCGTCCTGCCACTGTTCAAATACGTACGGCAAAGGGTAAAAACACAACGACATCTACAGCAAGTCCTGGTATAACGCATGTTAAAGTGGGACAAACTCAAATTAAAGCGATATCATCATCGCCCTCACCCGCCACATCATCACAACCTCCTTCGTTGGCTGCCATATCGAATAGTGTGCCTACGGCGTCGTCAAATCTATCATCATCGGCATCCATTATATCGACGATAAATTCAGTGGCTAGCAATTCGATGGGTAGCGGGACAAGTTTACCGGTACCATCATTACCCACCGTGCAATTACCACCAGCTGTGCTGGCTCAACAACAACAACAGCAACAGCAATTAATTAATTCAGCCAATTCATTAATTAGCACAAATACGGCATTGCTGGAATCAATGAAAGCATCCGAAATGAAAACCGAAATCAAAATAACATCATCAACAATAACAACAGCAAACTCCTCCTCCACCACGTTGTCAAATATAACGACTTTGCCCCCCTCTTCGATAGCGACTCCACAAACACCTACAACGGCTAACAAAGCTCCTGCCAAATCATCAGCTGCCTCGGCAAGTAAAGCGGCAGCGAAAAAGAAAAAAGAACTGGCCGACAAAGAGCGTGACGAACAGAAACTGACGACTTCGACATCGGCCACGAGTGCGGCTTCATTTTTCCAACAGCCTTCCATATCAATGTCATCGTATGGTGATGACGACATCAACGATGTTGCTGCCATGGGTGGCGTTAATTTGGCCGAAGAAACACAACGTATTTTAGGTTGTACGGAAAATATTGGCACTCAAATACGTTCATGCAAAGACGAGGTTTTTCTACATTTACCCGCATTGCAGGCTCGTATACGTTCGATGGTAATGGAACGTGGTTTAGAGGAACCATCACAAGATGTAGCAGTGCTAATATCTCATGCATGCCAAGAACGTTTAAAAAACATTGTAGAAAAATTAGCAGTGATAGCAGAACATCGTATAGATGTTATAAAGGTAAATGAAATACATTCTCTTTGTTAATTCATATATACATATGTATATTAATTGCTTATTTCGTTCCTAATAATATTTAAAGTTGGATCCTCGTTATGAGGTTACAAAGGATGTGCGTGGTCAAATAAAATTCTTAGAAGAATTGGATAAGGCTGAACAAAAACGTCACGAGGAAATGGAACGTGAAATGTTATTGCGAGCGGCAAAATCACGCTCCAAAATTGAGGATCCCGAACAGGCCAAAATGAAAGCGAGGGTAAGTACGAAAATTCTATTCTTGAATTTTTAATAAGAAACGTTATTAGTTGCATAATCTGCAACCAAAAATTTAAACGTAAAATTATTTTTATTTGCCAGAATTTAGTTTTTCGGAAGACTTTATAAAATATTTTTTTTGTTTTTATGGACTTTCTCCTCTGTGTATGTCGAATACCGGCCTCTAAAAATACTTTTTTTGTATATAAAAATATGTAAAATGCTCCTATATTTGTGTCATAACTAGTTTCAATTAAGGGTAACATTTAATTTTTGTTTGAGGTAACATTTTGTTATACAAATTTGCCCGAATAGTTAGACAATTTTTTCATTATAAATTTGGGAAAATGTATTTCTTTTGGGTTATATTTTCCCATAATTGAGATCTCGTTTCATTTAGTGTTTTGGGGGCAAATTTCCTGAAGCCACAGTTCACAGCACCATTTAAACAAACTATTTTACTTTAACACATATTTAAAATAACAAAAATTTAATTAATTTATAAATTATTCGTAATTTTTAATAATAAAAATTATTTATGTTTATGTTTGCAGGCAAAAGAAATGCAGCGCGCTGAAATGGAAGAACTGAGACAACGTGATGCCAACATGACAGCTTTACAAGCTATTGGTCCACGTAAAAAACTTAAACTTGACGGTGATGGTGCTAGTAGTGGTTTGGTAAGTACACATCTCTTAAATTTATAAAAAAATATATCCTGTATTTTCTGTACAACATTAAATGTTAATAAATATTTGTGCACATTTTAGGGTTCTGGTATAAATAGTGTGTTAGGACCATCTGTGGCTCCAGCACCCTTGAGACCGCGTATTAAACGTGTTAATTTACGTGATATGCTATTCTTTATGGAACAAGAACGTGAAACGTGTCGAAGCCAAATGTTATATAAGGCATATCTTAAGTGATGCATTATTTTAAGAAAAATCCCCCAAACAACTAATCACAACCTACATATTGTAAAAATCATAATTTTCTTCAAATCTTCTTTATCTTTCTCATGTACTACTCTTCCTCCTGCTACTACTACAACTGCAGTTTTCTTTTTCATACTTTCCCTCTTCTTCTATTCCTTTAACAACTGAATATTATAATTAATGTAATTCTTTAAAATTACTCAAACTTTGTTATTTATATTTTTAAATGATTTAATACATTAATTTACTACCTTATTTTCTATTTTTTCTCCATCTTTTGGTTCTTGTCATTAATTATAGAAAAAAATGAAATAGAAAATCAACGCTTCTTCTGCTCTTTATTCTTTATTTTAAAACTAATTAACAACAATATTTTGTTAGATATTTTTTCATTTATATTATAATTCTTTTTTTATTTGTTTTAGTTATAAAATTATTTAACTTACTGCTTCCACTAGAAACAACAACAAGAAAACAAAACAAATATTTATATGTAAAGTTTCGTATTTTTTTAAAAAATAATCTTAATTCATAAACAAACAACAACAAAAATATATTTAAAAACTACTGTTTTTTTATTTTTATATAAAATGGCAATATATTTTTTATTTTTTTCTTTTTAATTTTCTGAGATTTTAGTTTTTATTACTGAATTTTTTCTTTTTTAAATTCTCTAAATTTGTATGGAAATTAGTTTTTGTTTTATTTTTTTCACAATTTTTTTTCTTTAGTTTTTGTAGCGTTGATTTATAATTTTTTAAATTGTATTTGTTATATCGGTTTTATTAAGGAAACAAAAAAAAATCGTTTTTTTTTTCTTTCATCATAATATAATCACACAAAAAAGAAAAATGATTTAAATTGAAATGTTAATTCTGTAAAATATGGCCTTATAATGTTAGATTTATAAATTTATAAATATTTGTAAATTAAAAAAAAATACACACACACAATTTTTTATATATTTTATTTTTTATAGAGATATTTTTTTTTATATAAAAAAATTCTAATTTTTCGCTCGACATATACCAACGATTACTATTTGTTTATGCGTTGAATTGTTATTTATATATTCTCAAGGATTTAAATGTGCAGTATTGTATTAAAATTATGAGAGGATGCTAATGTAATGAATTTGAGTTGAACTGCTGTGTTTCGTTGACATTCATCTTGTTCAAATTGTTGGATAGCACACAGTCCTTCAGAGATATGTGCCTTATGTCAGAAAGTAATTGTGAATCAACTAAAAAAAAAATTTTTATTTGATTTTCGGTAGCTTTATGTAATTTTAAACAAACATAATTTATAGAGACTGCCAACAAAAAAGCGTTAAAAAAAAACTGGGCAAACTATTTTCTTACAAATTTGCGTGATAATACTTCATATGAAAATTTATTTAAAATTTTTCAATGATTTTTCGTATTTTTTTGAGCTAATATTATTTTTTTTTAATTTTTCCAACATTGAAGACGGGGTTTGAAAAATGCCTACGTCCGGCTGTCTAGAATTTTCATACTTAAAAGTGTCATACTGATCATTTTCGTAGATATTTGGGCATTTTAGGAAATTTTACATTTCGTTTGGGTGTTTTTTTTCCATATTTGCTTTTCAAGCTTTTGCATTGAGTGATTTTGTCGACAAAATTGAAAACCTAACTATTTCTGCTATATATTTATAATGCTTGTTTTAACATGTTTTAACTTTTATATTAAACTAATCTACCTGTCAATTTTGTCTATGCATTCAAGTATAATAGGCCAAGATTAATAAAAATTAAGGACTTAAATCAAAATGCGTTTAAACGTTTTAATTTTATAATTTTTAATGTAAGATTGTAAAATATTCTTATAAATGTTGATTTTATATCCCATTTGTGTGGAAAAAATGTATGTCCTTCCATTCATTATATTTTGGTTATGAAAAATTTAAATTTTGGCGAAATGACTTTTGACACAAAAAAGCTTTAGCTCTAATTTGTGACTGTTCTTTCCATCTTTTATATTTTTCGATTATTGGCTTTGAAAAATTTTAAATAATGATATAGGAATCACCAATAATGCAGTGTTTATATATCAAGCTTCTAAATTAACGTTTAATAATATATCAGACATATCGGGGACCATAACGATTTTTTAATTTTTATTTTTTAACTCAAATCTGTTTTTACATTTTATTTTTCGTATATAAAATAATGCTTAATTTTTTCTGTTAATTAATTTTAAAAAATCAAGTGATTTCCAATAAGATTTTCCTAACGTTTCTGGATCATATTGGACAACAATTTTCGTATAATCATTACATTTTGCTTTTTCTTAATTAAAAAAAATGCGCTCCTATGTTCGCTAGTTTGGCTATTTTCATTGATCTGCAAAGTAACGTTTTAAAAAAATAATGTCATTTTATACTGAATGTTGTCTGCATGGAATCATATTTATTGAATTTACACAACTTTTGGAACTTATTTGTTAAAACCTGTTTTTGGTATTTTAAATTAAAACACATACCTGCATATTCTAACAATTTCTTCAATTCAGCGCAAAAAATATATTTAATGAAAGTAAATAAATTTTCTTTCAAACTAGTACAATATTTCTAAAAATTTGAGTTCTTTTTAAAAATTAATACAAATACTTTCATTAAAAAAATACACAACATTTTAGTAAAAGTTGTATGTTAAGCGATAAAATTTAAAATATTTTCTACCCTCTTTTTAAATAATTTGTTATAATTTTGTAAAAAGAAAAGAAATCCTAAAATATATATTATAAATTAATTAAATGTAGAATACATCTAAATGTTTTCTATTAAAACAATTTAAATTAAAAAATAAATAATAATAATACTAAAAAACCAACCACAGCATAACGAAGTAAATTTAAAATTAAGTAAAAATAAGATATAAAATAAAAATAATAAATTTAAAAAGTGTATTGGAAAATAAGTTAAAATAAAAAAAAAAAAATATTTTGCTAGATTTTATAAGTAAAACCAACCACAACAAATTAAGTTAGTTATAAAAGTCGTATAACGTATGTATGTAGTAAAAACAAAATAGTAGATAAAAATTTCTTACATTAAAAATAAAATGAATATTAAATAAACAATATTTGTTTAAAAATAAATATATATATTAAAATTAATCCCTAACAAAAAAACATTTACAAAAAAAATATTAAAACAACCAACCAATCCAACACATAAATGTACATTTTCTTTTCCCTCTAAATTTCCTTAAAAACATAAGAAAAAACTATTATTGTTAAAAAAAAGAAGATGAAAATAGCAGAAATAACTAAAATAAAAATCATAAATAAATTACCACAAACAAATATAAAAATAACTCCATTTGTAAAGTTAATAAATTTTCTAGTAAAATTTTAAAATAAACAATATTTAAGCAAAACTAATAAAAAAAATAATAATTATTAAATAAAAATGTTTTCATAAAATAATTAATTACAAGCAATAGATTATGTATTTTTTAACAAAACAAAATTATAATTAAAAAATAAAAATAAATTTAAAAATACTAATTGTAATTAAACAAAATGAAAGTAAAAAAGAAAATAAACAAAAACACCCAAGAAGCTAAAATGAAAGTTTAAATAAAAGTATACATTACCTTAATTTATATATTAAAAAGTAAAAAGAAAAGAACAAGAAACAAAATCGAAAAAAATCAACATATTTCTAATTTCATTTTAAACTTTTTATTTTGTTTTATTAACAATGTTTTTTTTTTTAATTTATAATTTATAAATATATATTTTTCTTTTTGTAAATTTACTGTTAAAACAAAATACATTGAGTCATTGTAAGAAAAATTAAAAATGAGAATTTAATATTAAAAAAAAGGAAAATAAAATTAATAAAAAATTAAAAAAAAATAAAAAATAAAATTGAGTGTTCAAATTCTATAAAGATTTTATATTATAGCATAAAGAATCAAGGACAGAAAATAATTAATATTTTTGAAATTTTAAATAAATAACCACTCGGTTACAACCCTAGAGGTGTGTTTGGGGTCATTATCGTTTTGGAATCTCCAAACTAGCGGAATATTTTCCTCAGCGTATGGATACATTACATTGTTTAAAATTGTTCTGTATCCTATACCAGTCATAGTATCTTTTATAATATGAATTGAA
>MINK01001088.1:0-12404 GCA_001735545.1 Phormia regina
ATTCTTATATGATTTCTACTAAAAAATAGTTTTTTTAAATAACGAAATAAATTAAAAAAAAAAAAATTAAAAAATTAAAAAATAAAAAGAAAAGGATATAAAAAATATAATTCCCAATTCGTTGCAATTTTTATTATATTTTATTTTTAATTTTTAAAAATATTGATTTTCCAAATTAATTTTTTTTATAGAAAATATTCAAAATCAATTAAAATAAAAAGAAAAGGAAATCAAAAAAATAATTCCCAAGTCGTGACAGTTTTTTATTATTTTTATTTGAATGGATTTTTTTTTTAAAATTAACTGCAGTTTTTAATTTTTAAAAAATCAATTAAAAAAAAAAAAAAGAAAATGAAATCAAAAAAATAATTTCCAATTCGTTGCAATTTTTTATTATATTTTATTTGAATGGATTTTTATTTTAAAAATTAACTGCAGTTTTTAATTTTTAAAAATATTGATTTTCCAAATTAATTTTTTTTTTAAGAAAATATTCAAAATCAATTAAAATAAAAAGAAAAAAATCCCAATTCGTGACAATTTTTTTATTATATTTTATTTGAATGGATTTTTATTTTAAAAATTAATTTTTAAAAATATTGATTTTCCAAATTAAAATTTTTCTAAAATAAAATATTCAAAATCAATTAAAATAAGGTCCAATTCGTGACAATTTTTTATTATATTTTATTTGAATGGATTTTTAGTTTAAAAATTAACTGCAGTTTTTAATTTTTAAAAATATTGATTTTCCAAATTAAAATTTTTTCTAAAAAAATATTCAAAATAAATTGAAATAAAAAGAAAAGGAAAATCAAAAACATAATTCCCGATTCGTGAGAATTTATTATATTTTATTTGAATGGATTTTTTTTTATTATTATTTTTTGAAAATTTTAAATTTTGTTACTAAAAAATATTTTTTTTTTTTAAGTAGAAATCATTTACGAATTTTAACAAAACTTTAATAAAAAAAAAACTTTTTTTATTAAAAAAATAAAAAATTCTCAATCTTAAAATTTTTATTAATTTTTTTATATTTTTAAAAAAGTTGTTTTCATAAAAATTTTTATTAATTTTTTTATATTTTTAGAAAAGTTATTTTCTTAAAATTTTTATTATTATTATTTTTTTTTTTAATTTTTAAAAATTTTGTTGTCTAGTGTAAGTAAATTTCCTCTCTTTTATTTAGTTTTTTTTTATTCATTTGTATATTTTTAATTTATCTTTTATCTTAATAAATATATTTTTTTTCATAAAATACTTTTATTAACAATTAAATACTTAACACGAACCTTTTCTCTTTGTTGATTTTTAAAAAATTTGTTCCAAATAATTTCCTTGAAAAAATCCAGCAGCACGTGAATGTTAAAGAAAACTCACAAAAAATTTGTGTGTTTTTCCTCTTTTGTAATGAAAAAATTGCACTAAATACTTTTATACAAAAAAAATTTATAAAACTTCTTTTAATTGCCACTTTTTTATCACCAACTTTTTATTTTTTAAAAAATTTATATAAAGAATTTCAAAAAAATTTATTACAAAAATTCTTTTTATTTAGTTGTTTTTCTTTTTAAACAAATACTTTTTTTAATTCTATTTAAAAAAAAAGAATTATTACGTTCTTTTTTTTCTTATTCTTTTTATTTACTATTTTTTTTGTTTTATTATCTTTATTATTTATTTTCTTTTTTGTGTTTTATATTCTATTAACACTTTGTCGACCGCTATTCATTCGTACAAACGTTCTTAACACGTTCGTTATCGTTAAACAACTAACTGATTGTTTGAATGAACGTTAATACTCAAACCAGTAAGAAAAAAAAAACAATAAAGAAACAACAAACCGATAGCGCTTCTTGTATGATTAACGTTTTAATTCTGTTTCAAATAAAACGCGCCAACACAATAAAAATGCAATACGCACTCATACAGATGAAAACGTACGCACACACACACTTTTAAAAATAAGTGTGAGTTTGTTTGTTGGGGAGGGCAAAGAGAGTATTTGAGTTTGTTTTTAAGTTGCTCTTTTGTTTAATTCGTTCAAAAAACAAAAACAACAAGAACAATAATGTAGAAAAACCACACGAAATGTTGTTGTTTTTTTTTTCTTTGTTGGCCTTTTAAAGTTCGTTCGTTTTTCTTTTTAGCCACCACCGTTACTTTTTTGCTTGTGTTGTTAACGCTCTGATGTTTTAATAAGAACTAAACTAAATAAAATACTCCAACTTATTGCTTGGATTCATGTTTGTATTTTATTGTTACACACGTCAATACACACACAAACACTTACTCACGCGCTCTCGCATATTTCCAGTTATTCGCTCATACACTTATAACAACTAAACACTAAAATGTTGGGTAATTTCCGGAGAATTTTGTTGATGTTTTTATTAAGAGTCTAACGAAATGTTGTTTAGCAACATTTAGAAATGTTGCTAAACATTGAATATGTTTAAAAACAAGAGTATTAACAGTAAAACCTTAATAAATCGTTTTAAAAAAACAAGAAAAATTAAAAAATAAAATTATTATTTTTAATATAAAAAATAATTTAATTAATTTAAATTAAACAAAATTTAATAAAAATGTTAATAATTAAAATAATTAATATATTAAAAAATATAACAAAAATAAAAAAAATATCAAGAAAAAAATTAGTTATCATTGTAAATATATTTATATTAAATATATAAATATAATTTCTTTATGTTCAATTAATATTTACCTCAAAAATTCAATTGTTTACCTCATGTAAAAAATAATTTGAAAATGTTAAGATTTTATTATTTTCTACAAATAATAATAATATTGAGAGTTATAGTTTATCTACAGCTAAAATTTTTTATTAAATAATTGTTTACATTGGGTAAATAATTAAAAACTGTTGAAAAAATTTGCTAACTGCTACATTTCGTATCATAAAACTACAAAAATAAAATTAAAAATCAAATCTGAAATTTGAGTTACTCAAAGCTGTTTCTTAACTTACACACAAAACTTATTAATTACCTCTTGAAAATCAGTAAAATTTTAAAGAATTTTAATATTATATATTCGTTTACATGATGTAAATAAAAAAATGTTTAATAAAATCAAAATAAATTTATTAAATACATTGTTTACATCGGGCAAATAATAAAGTAATTAAAGGAATTTGTTGAAAACCTCTTTTATATTAAACTCATTTAAACTTTCACTCAAAAATTATATTGTTTACATGGTGTAAATAATTACTTAGATTTATTAACTAAAAGAAAATTTAATAAAAACTTATTTTTTTATAAAAATTAAGAAAATTTTACCCAAAAAATACATTGTTTACATCATGTAAATGTTAAATTAAATAAATTTGTTTTGAGAATTAAAACAAAATTTTTTATAATTAAATATTTTCTACACAAAAAATATTTTTTCATAATAAAAATATTAAAACTCATAAATAAATAAATAAATAAATAAATAAATAAATAAATAAATAAATAAATAAATAAATAAATAAATAAATAAATAACAAAAAAAATATTGTTTTAAAAAACTATTTAATTTTAACACTAAAAATACATTGTTTACCTTTTGTCAAGAATTAAAAAATTTAAAGAAATTAAAGGAAACTTCTTGAAAATAGTTTTTTATTAGATTTATATGCTTTTTACAAAAATAAATACATTATTGACCTCAAGTAAAAAATAATTTATATGTAAAATAAATTCTTTATCTGATGTAAATAACAAAATTATTTACACAATAAAAACAAAATTGTTAAAAACTGTGTTTTTCATTAAAACTATATAATTTTAACAAGAAAAATATATTTTTTACATGATGTAAATAATGCAAATATTAAGAAAATTTGAGATTATTGAATAAAAACTTCTTTTATAATAAATTTCTGATATCTTTACACATAAAATATATTGTTTACATGATGTAAATAATTGAAATATTAATAAAATTAAAGCAAATTTTGTCAAAAATTACTTTTTTAAGAAAAATATGTAATTTGTTTTTCTAAACCAACATTATTTACATTATGTATATAACGAAAATAAAATAAATATATTAATAACTATTTTTAAGTAACATTTTACAATTTTGTACCCGAAAAATACATTGTTTACATGATGTAAATAATAAAATTGTTAACAAAATTACAGACAAATTTTTCAAAACATTGTTGTTATTATAATCATATTATTTTTACTATAAGAATACATTCTTTACATGATGTATATAATAAAATTATTATCAAAATTAAAGAAAATTTGTTGAAAAATTATTTTTTTTTAATTTTATATTTTTACATGAAAAATATATTGTTTACATCATGTAAAAACAAAAATTATTAACAAAATTGAAAATTGTTTAAATTTTTACACGAAAAATATATTGTTTACATTATGTCAATTAAAACTTTTAGTCAAGCCCAAGCTCTGTTCTAGTCTGCACTTTTGACTATAGTCTAATCTTTAGTCTACAGTAGTGTAGCCTATACTATTGACTTTATTATGGCCCAGGCGCGGATCCACGGGGTGGGAAAAGAGGAAATTTCCCTCACCAAAATGAAAATTTTTAATGTAAAATATATACCAAAACATAAATTTTAAGGAAATAGTTGAGAAAATCATTCTATATTCCTTCCCCAAAAGCTTGAGTTGGATCCGCGATTGTTATGACTATAGTTTTAGCTTATAATATTATGACTATAGTCTAGCCTATAGTATTGACTATAGTCTAGCCTATAGTATTGACTATAGTCTAGCCTATAGTATTGACTATAGTCTAGCCTATAGTATTGACTATAGTCTAGCCTATAGTATTGACTATAGTCTAGCCTATGTTATTGACTATAGTCTAGCCTATATTATTGACTATAGTCTAGCCTATAGTATTGACTATTTTAATTATTAGATAGTTTCAGAAGGAAATTCATTTTTAATCTGTTATTGTTCACTTAAGTTTAGTAAACTTTCATTGGAAACTAAAATGTTTTATTGTGGTCAGAATCAAATTCATAGAATCCCTAAATATTCTGAATGTTTTATTTAATTCTTTTTAAATCATTTTAGTATCATTTTTCATTTTCCTAATATGTGTTTTCCTGGCATTTAAGTCTTCATAGAAATTCATTAATTTCCTTCTAAGGAGTGTTAAAGTTCTTGTCGACATATGTGTTGCAACAATTGTTGCACTTTACTTGACAATGACTCGTTGTCGTCCACGTGAAGTGTTAAACTTTTGTTTGTTTTTGTTTCTATTATATTATGTATAGTTTTTTTTCAGTATTTTTATATTTTCTTTTTTCACACATTTCGCATTTGACTTAGCTTTTTGTTGTTGCTGTGGCCCTGGAGTACAATGTCCTTTATTATACTTAATAGAGTTACCTGGTTTATATTGTTGCAAGTGTTTATGTAGGGTTGATAATAGTACGAGTATGAGCGTAACCTTAAATAAGTTAATGACGAAAAGTGGCTATTCATATGAATGTTAAGAGTAAAAATATGTAATATGTATGTGTGAGGAATATTATTAACCAACAAAACTGTAAGGTAGACGATACTAATACTTTTGCAAAAACATGGTAACTACAACAAGTTTATATTTAAGTTCGTACATATACATACATATGTTAAAGTTGCTTTTCAACAACAATTATATATTTTTATAAATGGTTGAAGCCAATGTTGACGACGGTAATGATGATGGTGATGCTAATGATGACGTTGTCGACATTAGTGTTGTAAGGTTATTTTTGCTACTATTGTTTGTTACCACAATTAGGGTACAATTGCAAGAAAAGTAAAAATAACATAATTGAATATCCTGTACAAAGAAGAGGGTACTATTTTTTAAATCCTTTGAATGTTTGCTTTACAAAAGAATATGTATAAATGTCTGGCCAAGAATTATAATTATATATTTAAGCTTATTATTTCAGTTTAAACATTTTTAAAGAACAAATTATTTTTTTTCACAAACATTTTGCTTTTTGAATTAAATTTTTTCTTATAAAAAATTGCTGCATATTATGTAGATTATTCTTTTTTTTTTAATATAAGTTCGGTTTATAAGGTTTTAAATACATTTTCTTTTTCTTTAAGAAATTAAAATTATTAAGTGTTCTAAACAAATTTCCATTATAATTAATACTTAATTAACTAAACAAAAATGTTTCTTCTTTAACGTTTTTTACTTTGAGAAGTAAGAAATTAAAAAGCTTGTTGAAAATTGTTTCTTATTTAGTTTAGTTTCATATTTTATTTAACCCATTTATTTTCTTTGCCTGCTTAGCTGTTTGTCAGCCTTCCTTGGCGTCTTTTATGTTTGTCTTATGGTGTGTTCATCTTCATTTAAATCTTAATACTTTTGTATTTATCTTTTTCTTTTTCTGTGTATCTGCTATTTTGTTTTGCTTATTTTTTATTTTATTTTTTTTGTTATATTTTATTTGTTGCTACTGCTGTTGATTACACAAACTATTTGATAAACTTCCAAACAAATTTTCCTAATGAGCTGTTTTAATGACACTCAAAAAGTGTCACTTGTTCATGTAACTGTAACACTTGCTATTGCAACAACAGCAACATTTAAGGCTACAAACAAATAGCAGAATTGAAATGAGAAGGGGATTGAATAAAATAACTTATATAAATAAAGGGAAAGGAAATGAATAAATGATATGATGGAAAGGGGCTTTATTGGATTTATTAAGAATTATGGTTACACTATAAGCTATAGTATAGTTTATGGTGTTGACTATAGTCTCGTATATGGTATTGGATGTCTAGTATATAATATTGTCTATAGTATTGACTCTAATCTACATTATTAGCTATAGTCCAGTATATATTATGGGCTGTAGTCTATATTATTGACTACAGTCTATAGTATTGAATAAATTCTAGTCTATAGTTTTGACTACAGTATAAATTCTATAATTTATCCTATATTATTTAGTATAGTCTAGTTTATAATATTCACTATAGTTTAGTCTGTATTATTAGCCATAGTGTTGCCTAAATTATTGTCTACAATAATGTAGACTCCAGCCTAGTCTACATTATTGGCTGTAGTCTAGTCCATATTATTCACTATAGTTTAGTCTATTGTATTGGCTGTAGTCTATTTTATTGACTATAATCTAGTTTATAGCATAGCTTGGCTATAGTACTTATTGTAGTCTGCAGAATTTATTATAATATAGTATAATTACTAAAACATAGTATATGACTTAGTAATAAATACAGAAATATCTGCGGCCTTAATCTTGACAATAGTCTAGTCTTGACTATAACGTAATCTATTTTCTGATCTATAGTTTTGATTATAGTATAGTCTATTGCCTACTGTAGTCTATATCATCGCTACGATCTTCAAAATTTGTATAAGGATATACTTGTTGAACAAATTAATCCTTTGAAACTTAGTCACCTTTTATGAAACGTAGTGCAATCTTAAGTTGAGCTGTATGCCTTTAAGTAAACACTACAATTTTAAGTAATAACATGAGCAACAACAATAACAGCAACCACATTAGCTACAAAATTTTACAATAAAAACCAGCAGCAGTGACATTAGACGCAGCAGACTTTTCATTTATTTATTATTATTTTTTTGTAAGAAAAACAAAGTTGAATTAAAAAAAGAAAAAATTCTAAAGAACAACTTTTTTCCTAAGTTTTGTAGACTAAAGACTAATTTCCATTTTAGTAACTGCAACATCAATAAGGATAACAAACATATAACAACATAAGCAGCAACAAAAACAACATAAATGTTACCAACAACAGACTTTTTAACTGACTAACTGACAACACTAAAGTACAACTTGTCATAATCATAATAAAATGTTACAACGACAGTAAGCAAAAGCAAAAAAAGTACCAACACACTTTGGCAAAATAATACAAATACACTGAAATTTTTTAAAGGATATTTTGAAATTGTTAATGGATTCTAGTTTTTCTTCAATCTTATTATCCTTTTAATGCAAAGGTTTTGTACATTCAGCAGAATTTGTTACCATTTAATTTTTCTTAGAATCTTCTTTGAATTATTTTTTGACAATTGTGATAATTTTTCTCTCAGCGTATTGCCACAGCGCAACATAATACATACAAAACTATAACAAATCACTTTTTATTTCACAAATACACCACGGTACACTGAGATCTATAAGACGTTATAACAATTTTGATATTTTTTATATTAAATTAAAAATGTGAATATCATGGAACTATGATGAACAGGACATTCGTTATACTTTTTGAAAGGGAAATATTTTTTAAAATCTTTGAATTTATTACAAATTTTATAGTTTTGATTTTATAATATTGATTTCTAATGATCATCTTAGTTTATAGAAAATTTATATATAACTTTATATCAAAATTTTTATATTTAGTTTGAATACTGTATCACTTTTAAACTAATACATATTAATTTATATATAGAGGTAGATACATAAATACTTACATGTGTATGTATATATGTACTAAATATAAATACTAATACCACTATCTAAAGTTGTCAACACATGTTTACAAACATTTTGTCGTCGTTTCGTAGTCGTGTTATTTGTTGCTGCTTAGTGTTCTAAAATATTTTCATAATTTATGTATAAAAAACTTTTTTGTTAAAGTTTTCCTTTTTTTTTAGTTTCTTGTTAGAAAACTTGCTGATGCTAGTGGAACTTAAATAAAAATGATTGACATATAGATAATGTTATTTTTGTTATTTAAAATAACAAAAATATTTTAGTTAAATATTTTAAATTATTGTTGGATTTAAATCCAATAAAATATTTTTTAATGATTTTAAGTATTTTTTTTTAACAAATTTTATTTGTTGAAAAAGAATTAAACTTTTTTTTATAAAGATATATGTAAGTAGGTTAATGAAAATGCTATACAGATACAGATAATTTTGATATTATGCTATTTTGTTAAAGCAAATTTGACAAATATTTGATTAACTAAAGTTAGGTATTTCTTCGCTAATTATATGGTTCTATCTACAAATATAATTCGTTGAGATAAAAAAAAAACTAAAAAATAAACAAAGATAAAAAATCGTTAAAGCAAAAAAATCTTCAAAATGGAAAAAGTAAAATCGAGCGAAAAAAATCACCAAAACAGACAAACGTCAAAATATAAAAACAATCAATAAGAAAAAACTTCAAAATTAAAGAAAATTAAAAAATAATACCAACCTAAATAATCATCAAATGGAGAAAAAAAGCAAATCCGTTAATTAAAAATTAAAATAAAAAAAAATAATAAAATCTACTAAATTGTCAAAGTAAAAAAAAAAAATTGCCAAAACAGAACAAAATTATTACATTTATTCCGAATTTTTGAATTGAGGAGAAAAACACAAAAAATAATAAATAATAAATAGCAAAAAGGAAAAAATCTCCGAAACTATTTAGAATGGTAAAAAATGAAGAGAATTTGTACAGTTACATTAAGTTTTATTCCAGCAATATTGGTAAAACACTAAAAAGCTAAAACGAAAAAAAAAAATAATAAAATTGTCAAAAATTGCTGAAACCATTAAAAAGTAATTAAAACCAATAAAAACGCGTAAACTTAAAATAAATCGCCTTAACGGAAAAAATCGCAAAAACAATGTGCACCAATGAAACATAAAAAAATAAATAATAAAAACTAATTACTGAAAAAATGGGATCAATGAAAGAAAATTTAATTTGCGCATTAACGTATACAAACTAAAAAAAGAAAAAATATTTTGCGAAAACGGAAAGAAAGTCAATAGGAAAAAATAATCAAAAGAAATAAAAACATCATAACGAAAAAAATTGAAGCGACAACAACTAAAGGAATATTGTTAACAGAAAAAATAGAAACGGAAAAAAATTGCAAAAGCGAAAAAAAAAAAATTCTTAATTCATTTAGGTGATTTTTGGTTTTGTTTGATAACTAGTCATTTCGTTTAGTCGTTTTAATAAATCGCCAAAGAATTATTTTGATATTTGGTGAAAATTTAAAAAAACGCTAATACGAAAAAAAATCATAAAACGAAAAATTGCAAAAAAATAGACTGACCGAAAAAAGCATATTACCAAAAATTAAAAGGAAAATTTTTAAAATTAAGTTGGAGTTTAAACTCCAACAAAACTATTTATAATAAAACAAACGTTAAACAACTACATTATTGATTACTTGCAAGTGTCGGGTTATTGTATTTTATTGTCAAAATAAAATACAGCCGTTTGAACTAACAAAAGAATTATATCAAATGCTAAAGTATTTTTTCTTTAATTTGAAGTCATTATTTGTTTTTCATATATAATTGACATATTAATTTATTTATTTATTTATTTATTTATTTAACTTAAAACTCTAAACAAAAATTTTTTTTAATCAAATTTTATATACATTCATATGAAGTTAAAAGTTGTTAAATATTTTACCTATATATTTAAAATGTCTAGACATATACACAGAAAAAAGTCACCAATTAACAAATATATATGAATGAAAATAATTCATTCAATTAAAAACTTGTTCAAATTTGCACCTCTCACCAAAATGATTATAACAATTACTAAAAACTATAAAAAATACAAAACAGAAAAAATTTTCAATTGATAAATTAATTAAATCATTCAAGTAGATGATTGAATGAATTAAAAATTTGTATAGGAAAAATAATCATACCAAAATTTTTTTTTCTTTTATTTTTTCTTGAACATATTTATTAAATTTTCATGCAAAATTAAAGAAATACGGTAATAATTTTTTCGGTGTATATGAAAAATAAAAAGGTTATTCTTAAATTATAAACTTTAAAAGTTAAGTAATAATAATTTTGAAAAGAATTGATATTTTGAGCAAATATTTTCAAAAGAAATTTTATACACATGTTAATAATGATAAATTTCCTCTTTATTGCTTTTAGGCTTTTTTTCTACAATTAATGTTGTTGCAATAATTATTATTTTTTCTTTGTTAAACTAAAACAAAGTTCTTTATTTATTTTAAAAATATCAATAATAATAATAATAATTTCAAAAGGGGATTTCCTTGAAAAACCACTAAAATTTTAAATTAAACTTAATTTGGTGAAAATATACCATATATTTATAATTAACATCTTATTTAATGAATATGAAACAATTCGTGACATCAAGTCATTCGTATGATTAATTAAGAACAAAAAATATTAATTATTTAAACAATTATTATTATTATTAACTAATTACCGTTTTTCAAAATCAACTTGAGTATAAGTAATAAAAAAGTTTAATTTAAAAGCTTCCATAATCACTAATTATTATTTTTATTTTTTTTTTAAACAATTTTATTTATTTTTAATTGTATGTACTTTAAAATTTTTAATAATGAATTTTTCAAAAAATAATTACTACAAATTACACTGCAATTTGTTCAAAATTTAAAGAAAACTGAATTAGATTGATGTGTGTGTTGGAGTTATTTGTCTGATTTTTACAAATCTAATCTTTAAATAAAATAAATAAAAAATAAAACTTTCTCACAGTTTTAAAATATAATTGTTGCTATTTTTTTGTTGTAATTTCATTTTATCTAAATTACTATAAAAATAAATTTACCTAAATTAAAGAAGAAAAAAATTCCACTTTGTCATAATTTTTACAGCATTTTTATTTGATTTTTTATTTTATTTCGTTTTATTTTGTTATTTGAAATTATTTTAAATGAAGAAAGAAAATTTTATTTTAAAAGCGAAGTCGAAGTGTTGGCACACTATGTCTGCATTAAGTGGATTTAAAAGAAAATTTCGCTTTTAAAATTAATAAAAAAAAAATTAATTAATTACATTACAAACTAAATATTATTTAATTTTCTTATATTCATGCATCATTACTGCACAAATGGTGTAGGGTGTATAAAAAAATTGGCAATAGTAAAAAAATATAATTATCATTACATTGTAATTTATTTACTCAGTGAATCACTTTTTTGTTGTTTTCGTTTTGTTTTTCTTTTCTCATTTTAAAACTTGGAAACAAAAATTAGAAAAATTAGAAAAAAAAAAAAATTGCATGCAACATCCAACTATATATTCATACACAGTTCAATTTCAAAACTATTACTGTTATAGTAAAAAAAAGCACAAACATCATGATCATCTTTTCTATGAGCAATTAAATGGGGAAACAATTAAAGAAATTAAATGATGTGAGTTTTTAGTCTAAATACGTCAATTATTTACATGACAAAATAAATAGATAAAACAATCTACAAGGGAAGGTATGCCAACTAGCGTATTGAAAAATTATTGAATAATTTTATTTCTAGAAAAAATTATATTTAAAAAAAAAATAAATTAATTTAGATTAATTTAGTTTTAGAGAAAATTTACGATATATTTTTCTTTGATATAATTTTTAT
>MINK01001091.1:0-20279 GCA_001735545.1 Phormia regina
AAAAAAAAAAAAAAAAAAAAAAAAAAGAATTCAAAATTTCACTATTTTTGGTTCCCTTTAAAGTCATTATGTACCTATTACTTACCATGCCATTTTATCCTTTAAACTTTATGCTTATTTTTATACTAAAAATATCAGTAAGTAATGCCAGTATATGTATGACTGACTTGGCAACTAAAAAAAGTAAAATGATATCAATTGTCAAAACCTTTTATGCTAAAAATGCCAAAATAAAAAAAATAGAGCAAAATACTTGCTTTAGTATAGAAAAGTAAGCATTGAAAAAATAAAGTAGTTTATAAAATGAAAACTGAACTTCTTATTGATAAGACGACAAAAAATTGTATTGAAGAATGAAATAATATAAAACGTATAATGCATTTTAGGGGAAATGCATAAAATTCCAACCAAAATAGAGATAAAAACTTCTTTTATTTTTTTTCTTTGAAAAAGAGTTGTATATGTGCAGGTATGTGTAAAGATTATATTGTATATAAATAGAAAAGCATGTTAAAAGAAATGTATAAAGTGATAAACAGTGTTAGAGTTTTGCAAACATTTTGTCATAAAATGTTAAAATATATAGTATTAAGGAAAAGGGACTTTAAATCCTATTTAACATAAAATAACAAGGAACATTAAAAAAAAAACATTTTATAGATTTAACTTTATCTTGTTTAAATAATTAAAGATTATTTGTTTAATACTAATACGTATTTGTTTTTAACATAAGCAATTGTTTTATATTTGACTTACTGAATTTGTTTAAATAATAAATTGGTTTTAATCTCATAATCTGTTTACTTATTATTTATAAAACTCAGCAGTATATATTTGTAATCAAACTCCCATTAAAACTCCATTACAATTTTTTTAATTATCTAAATGCTTTTTTTATGAAAAAAGTTAGCGCCTAAAAGTAGTCTACATTATGAATTCATATTTATCTAAACTGTATTTACTTTGCAATTCAAACTGACAAATAAACATTTAAAATATTAATCAATTTATTTATATCATTTATACATATATTGAACTAAATAGAAGACAATTTTAGGTTTTAAGCCTCATGCTGTATCCCTGAAACAGTCATAAGTCAATTTTACAACCCACATATTTTATACAAATAAATTGTATCTGTAAAAATTTATATTTCTCTTTAGTTTTTTTTTACAGATATACAATTTTTTTTTATTTTGTGCAAAAAAAGTTAAAATTGTGCCAAAAAAATAAAAAAAAATCCGTTTATGATATATAGATTTTGAGTTGGTAAACTACTGGTTTTGTTGGTCATGTGTTTTAGTTATATTGTTTAGTACATTTTACAACTTTTTATGGGAATTTTTGCCAAAAATTAATTGAGTGTAGATTTTTTATGTATTTTTTCTTTTATTTATAGTTGTAAAAGTGTACCAAACTACTTTTTTGTTTTAACTTTGAAATAAATTTTTAATACTTGAACAATTTTTCGACATACTTGTAGATTTTAAAATTATTAAGAGTTGAAAAAAATTATAAAATTTTAAAGCAATTTTTACTTTAAAAAATATATATTAAAGTCTGTACAACTTATGTTGCTGTAAAATAAGGGTTGTAAATTTTTAAAATAACATTATTGTCCTTTTATATTTTATTTTAGGCTACTAACCATTAAGTTAATGAAAAAAATTATATGTACACTTTTAAATTAAAGAAAGATACAATTTGATAAAACAAATGTAGAATTACATAAAATTCTGCTTCGAAGGAGCATTAACTTGGGGAAACATTTATTTATCCAATTTGAAAACCGATAAAATGCTAAAAGCTTTGTAAAAGAAAATATATATATATGTCGTAATACTTGATATAAGTACTCACTCAAAACTGTATACAACAATTGAGGGATTGTAAATCATGTCGATTATTTACCTGGTATCTTTAGTTCAAATTACGAATGTCAATAAATTAATTGCTCATTTTATTACTACTGTAATATGATCTAGTTCATCTTAATTTCACTATAAATAACCATTAAATGTTCATTGATTTTTTATTTTTTATCAGTTTTTAAAATTATTATTTTTTATAAATATTTTTATTAAACAGAGTATAAAAAATATATATATTGAAGTATATAACTGTACATTTATTTAATATTTATTTTATACATAAAAACACGGCTGCCATCAATGGTAAACAATTTTTATACCAAATTCCTCAAAACTTTAGCCTAAAAGTATACTACAGAAAATTGTTTACACCCCCAAAAATAAATACACATAACATTTTATATTTATGTGCACGTATATTCAAACATATGTACCGAAAACCTTAACTTTAATAATAGCGAATGCTAAATTTTAATCAAAATTATAGCCATTTTAAAAAATATAACAAAACATTTTCTAAATAATGTTTAAAATGTTTGAAAAAAAAAACAAAATTCCTTAGAAAATTTTAAATATAAAGGTGTTTAAATCTCATTATCTAACACTGTTGTGACCTTTTTGTAATAAAGGGGAACTTTTTCTAAATAAAATTTATGTTTTAGAATAAATTTTCATTTTTTTGTAACCCAGCTCCTTTGGAACTTTTTGTTTAAGTCTCTGTTAAAGGTATTTAAATACGAAAATGATAAGCTAATTAAGTTAAAAGAAAAAAGTTTCTCTTCTTTTTTTCTCTCTAAAATTTTATATTAAATATAAACATTTTACTTAACAGACGTTGGTAATTTACAAACGTATTACAAGAAACTGTCACCATTTTTCAAGCTTAGTGAATGTTTTTACTTTTTCTTCTTTTCTGTTTTTAATTTTTGTCTGCTTTTGCACACTCCTTCTAAAGTGACAGTGTTTTAAGTTGTATATTTATTTTAATAAATTTGATTACCATGACCGAAGGGAGCAAAGAAAAAAGTGAACAAAGAAAAAATAAAATAGTCCCCTTTTATAGCTTACCAAGATTATTAAAGGACATGGGTGTTATTTATTTTTTTGTTTCTGCTGTTACGTAGCAAATCATTATTATCATCAAATAAATGGTAAACATTTAAGGCAAATAAATTTAAACTTTTGGAAAAGTTATGTTGAAAAATTAACGTTTTTTTTTTTGTTAGCGTTGTTTAATAGATAATTTGAACTTTGATATAACTAAGTCGAAAAGGTTACTTTACATTTTGTTTAATATTTTTTAAAGCACCTTATGGAGTTTAAAGGGTGCTGCCTTAAATTGTGCCATTTTTTTTTTTACATTTATTAAAAATTCAAAAATTTGTCCCTTATTAAAATCAACTTAAATTTCATATTAGTATTATATCCTATTTTTTTACATTGTAATTGAAATATTTATTAGCACCTAAAATTGCTTGACTATAATTTTCAATATATTAAAAAATGTGTATACAAAATTTTAACAGCATTGCCTAAAAGTATGGTAAATTATTTTGAATACTTAAGACTAAAAGTATGCTACATTTTTATGAAGGTATACAAAAAAAAACTTTCCTATGTATCTATTGAAACTTAAATGGAATCAGTCTTGAATTTTACTTAAATATTAGTGAAGCCTTAAATTATATTACTTTTTCTTTTACTAGTTACTTTAATTTACATTTTATTGCTTATATATTACAATTTTATTATAAATTAAATTATGTTATTATTAAATTCCTATAAGCATTCATTTAAGCCTCCTTTAAAATCTGTGACATGTCTAGTTGCCAGCACGACATGCTTTAAAAATAAAGTTGCCGAACAAAGAATGATATATACTTTTTGTATTATTTAAAGGACATCTTCAAACTTCAAAAATTCAAAAAGTATATAATATAAAAGGAAATAAGAGATATTTTTGAGAAAAAATAATAATAATAATAAATAGAATTCTAGTGCATTGTGTGTTAAAACATTTAAAAAAAAATGATCAAATTTATGAAACAAATTAAAATTTGTTTAAAAAAATCAGTCATATTTTTAGGGGATACTTTAATACGATATTTTAAAAACTGCATAACAGGGCTTAAAAAATAAAGTTTCGGAACAGATACTGATACAGACTTTTTTTATTAATGTTAAATAAATTTCTTGTATTTCATTTTTCTTTTTTAAATACTCAACTTTTTTAAATTGAAGCATATTTTTAGGGGAAATTGTTACTATATTTTATATATAAATACTTTTCCAACTTTAGATGTTTTCAGCTTAAAGTATGTAAAATATTTCTAAAAACAAAATACCATTAGACATTTTAAAATATCTGTTTTTACTTCTCATGAGCTGTCTTGTTTTTTTTTTTCTCTCTCTCTCTCTCCTTTATACATAAGTAATGTTATGTTAAGTTGTTAAAGGTATTTAAAGTTCATAGTGTTTAACCACAACATGGCAACTTTTTTTCACATATACATACAAAAATTGTATATGTTCTACATTATCATCAACATCTCCATCATAATATTGGCTACATATACTTGCCAAAATTGTAAAAAATTCTCCCTAACTAAAAACCATGAAGCAACTCAAAAAAAGTGTCAAAAAATTTACATTATCTACTATAGCCACATAGAAAAAAGTTTAAAAAATCAACAACAATAATAAAAACTTTACTCATACCAGCTAACAATTTCATATAAAATTTTAGTAAAAATATAACTAAAACTTCTTGACCAAGTTCAAATTGTTGTAGTTGCCTGGTGTTTTTCTTTTTCTTTCACTTTTATTATTTTGTTGGTTTCGTTTTTTTTTTTTTTTTGTTAAATGTAACTAAAAATTCTAGGATACATCAAACATACATAGATTTTTTCATATGTATGTAGTTGTCAGATCATACAAAGGATTTATGTTGTTGAACCAACAATAACTAGAACTGAAAAAAATGCTGCCAACAAAAATGAAAACGAACAACTCTATCTGCTAAAAAATGAAAGAAATGTAAGACAACACAGCACTCACTACTTACTCGACAAGAACAAAAAACAACAAACATAGCACATGTCATTTAATAAAGTAAAAATAATGTCATTTTTTAAGGTAGTAGAATAACAAAAAATATTTTCAACTAACAATATATTGTTATTTAAGGTTTTGTGGTAAAAGAAAGAAAAATTAAATAGAAAAAGTGGCCATACTTCACAGTTATTTATGGGGTTTTCAGGTATTACAAGGTTTTCTACTTTAAATTAAACTAGAAATAAGGTTATTACAAAACAATTTTTAAATTGAGCTAAATAATACTTATGTTATTAATATATATTTTTGGCCTTTAAGTATGCTATAGTATTTTTTTAAATTGTATTTTTTATATTAAAGAATAGTTTTGTAGACTTTAAGTCTTAATGTGATTTTAATTTATTAATAAATTATTTTATTTTAAATTTTTCTTCACTTCTTCTTTTAATTAACAGTATTTGATTAAAAAATATTAAAAAAAAAGAAATACAATAAAATAATAACTTCAATGTCGTCGAAGGTGATGCTGATGATGACAATCACATTCCAACAAAATAAATATTAATCAACATGAAAACAAAATTGTTGTGGTTATTAAGGAAATTTTTATGAAATAAACGACCATCAACATAAAAATAAAAAATCTTCTTGTTTACACTATAATATTTAATTTTTTCATTTCTTTTTAAATTCTCCTTCTTATTTCCTTGGTTGTTTTAGTTCTTTATAAGCTTCCGTTTCCGTTAATTTGTATTTGTATTGTGACGAGCATAACAACAATTACCAAAAGTATCCAAATAAATGTAAGATTTTTTTCTCACCATAAGACTGTCGTATCATTTTTTGTATATCTCACCTTCCTTTTTTTATATTATTCTGGACTGCTGCTTCAAAAATGCTATAATGGTCCAACATTTACTGGTTTTTTATGTTTACTATAAAACGTAAATATATAAAAGAAAAATCTGTCTTATTGTCATTTCTTAATTAACAATCATTGGTAGAATCCTGTGCTTCCTACCCTTATGCCATTTTTTCTTCTTCTTCATTTTGTTAATGCCAATTTGCCACTATATTTGGCACAGTGTTTTTTATTTTCACTTAAATGTTCAGGAATGAATTTGTTGTTGTCTGACAGTTATTATACTTTTTTCAACATTTTTTCTATAGATTTCCGTTTTACATAAAAATTTCTTGGTTAAGACTGGCTGTTAAATTTTTGTTGCTCTTAGCTTAATTTTCTTAATATCCGCTTTTAATTAAGCAACTTCCGATAGACTATTGTTCGATTTTTTTTAAATGTTTGTGGTTGTGTTTCGAACAAGCAGATTTATTTAAGCAATTTAATAGAGTGTTAAGTAAAATTTTAAATTAATTTTAATAAATAAATAATAAGTAGTTTTACTATATTTTTTACAGCTACAAAATGATAAATTTAGACAATAACACTTTATTATAGTAAAATCAGCTCCAATTGTTTGGGACTATGTAAAACGCTAAAATATCAGCTAACCATATATTTTTGAAGAGATTATATTAAATTAAACTATAGTACCGTTAAAGATATCTATCAACATTTTTTTATGTTTCTTTTTTATTTTCGAGTTATTAATAAAATAGTGATAACATCTATGTAAAATGTAAAAAAAAATATATATTATTTATTGCAACATTTTTGTTAACATAACTAATAAACAATAAATTCTGTCCAGACTTAAAGGAGGCAATGCTAAATACTACTGGAGATCACTAAAAAATGTGTTTAATTAAATACAATTAATTTAAAATGTACGAAGAGTTAAAAAAAAAATAAGGGACTTATGAATATCTAATATCCGTTTCGAAAGACCATGACCAATTCCGCAATACTAAACTGATTTTCTTAACTTTAAAAAGAAAGAAAACAATGTAAAAATTTTATATTTTTTTATACTTGAGTTTCATTGATGCATAAATACTTTTGTAATTTAGTTTAATAGAGGTGCATTTTTATTTTCCATAAAAAAATGATATATAACCAAATATTTAAACCCCTTTAAAACCTCCAACAAATTTTTAAGCAAAAATTTTTTTAACCATTTCTTTTTATAAAGCTTTAAAAAATATTTTCACTTGTTTGTTCATTTTAAGCCTCAACAATTTTAAATGTTAAGATCAAAGGACTAACTGCTATTAAAATAAACAAAAATAAAAAATTGTTAACATGTTATTGCGCCTAAAAGCAGACAACATGAGTGGTATATAAAATTAAAGATCAAGTAAACAATATGTTTTATAGGTACAACACAACTACAGCAAAAACTTCATCAACAACAAATTCAGGCACAGACTACAAAACTAACAATACAAAAGCAACAGTAAAATCAGGCTTTAACGTTTGTTTTCTCTTTTTGCTTTTAAAAATTGATATAAACACACATCATGTTACATACTTGTATATTACTAAAAATAAAAGAGAATTACCAGGACTTCATTCACATTTTGGCTGGAGTAAATATATATTTTTAATGGTCATTAAAAAAATAAACTCTTAGAGTATTGGTGTTCATTTACCTATTTTCCACTGTGTTTGTTTTTATGGGCCAATATCCAGCAACAACAAGCACCCACTCTATTGCTGCTCCATAATGTTGACAATAAAAGTAGCATCAGCAGGAACGGGAGTAAAAATAACATTTAAACACGTGTAACCATACCATTTCTTTTCAGTTTTATATATTTTTTCTATTTCATTCCACATCAGCCATTTTGTCCTTACTTCCTTCCTAGTATGCTACCAATACATTACATTACCTTACTTCTGCTCTTTGAAGTAAGTGTAAATCTGTATGTATGAGTGTTTGTTAGTTTTTATAGAAATATGGCTGGCTATGTTTTATAAGGTTACCTTGTATTATTTTTTGTATATATAGTAACAAGAGCCCAGCAAACAAAAACGAACGGACTCAGTAGTAGAAGCAGCAGTTTATTCATTGTTTGTATTTTTGTGGACATTGCTTAAATGTTTACTAAATAAAAAAGGGCTCTTTAGTATTGCACTATGTGTGTATATATATATATATTTTTTCCAGTTCTCATATGTATGTAAAATAAAAAAAAATAAAAAATGCTTGAAATATTTTTTTTATACATTTTACTTGTTTGCTTGTATGTAAATCTACACCTCAGTAAATGTTTAGCGTTTGGTTTGATTCGGTCGTCGTTATTACCATAGTGTCTTTGCTATCAGGTAGGTTATTTTTTATACACAATGGTTTATTCACAGAACCAATGAATTGGTCAATTTTAAACCACAAATGTAGGTATGGTTCGTTAGTTGACATATAGCTATAGAGATAGATAGAAAGATAGATAGATATATATGTATATATTGGCTAGAAGAGTAATATACTAAATGACTGACTATAAGTCTTTTATAGACAAACATTTATACGTACATGTAACCATGTATAGATGGAAAATATTTATATATATATATAGAGATCATGGTTATAAAAGTCAAAAGACAAAAGTTTCCGCAATGAATTGAAAAATATGCGACAAATAAGGCGGGATAATACAACAACGACTATAAAAAAGTAAAAATTACAAAATCATGTAACATGTCTATGATGTATGGAAATTTTATTAAAGAATAACAATAAAGTTAAGAGTAAAAATGTATAGAGCTGGTATTAATTTATTGGAGTTTTAAATATTGTAGCATATTTAAGGGAGGTCGTTTGGGGTTTATATAATATATATATATATGGTTTCATGGTTCAAAACTAAATATAGCACTGGAAGTGCACTAGTGCAATTTTCGAAGAGTCCAATATAGAATCAGAAACACAAAGAAATGAAGACTCATTCTTCGTAAATATACATATATTGATCTGAAATATACAAATATTGTTATTACTTTTTTATCGTTTCACTTTATGAATACATTACTATAATGTACATTGTACATTAAGTGCAAATTAAATCGAACTGAATTTAATACAAAACGAATGATTCATATTCTGAGCACTGGATTTTTTGAATTTCAGATATAAATTTTGACGTAATTACATCAACAAAATTTTATTTACTATTATAATATACCATTTAATAGAGGTATTTTATAAAGTCAGACTTTCTAGAAGATTAACCTGTGATCTCAAATTCAAATCCTTTAATATACCTATTCACATTCTTCTAAATATCATAATTTAAAAAAGTATTTGACTATAACGATAAAAATTAAAATTAAACAAAAAATGTAAAAAGATTTATTTATAACAAACTAACTATTATTGTGGAAAATATTCTGAAAATTATTGATGAACAATTTTATACCTTTATCATTAAAGTTGCAGAAAATGTCTAAATAGTCCCAATGTGCAGAGTAACGCTTATGATTTGATATGAATTTTTTTTATGTTATTAAAATGATTTTATAGTGTCATAATTAAAACCTTTAATTTAACCTCTTTATTAAATCACGATTTATAGCGAGAACTAAAGTCAATTCAAATAAAACCGATTATAGGCTTAATACTTATGAATACCATGTATTCGAATTGACTGTGAAACCCCGTGCCGCAGAATCAATGTTTCCCTGTGTTATCAATTTAATAATTTTCTTCTTCTTATAATTGATAAAGATATTTAAAATTTACAAATTCGTTATAATGAAATTTTTTATTGATAAAATATAAAAATACACCTTATATTTTATAGTTTTAAAATAATATAAATATAAGTAAATGGTCTTAGAAAATAGGCTTATAAACATTTTTCCTTATAGAAATTTTAAAAAGCAACAGCAATTTCATTTAATTCAAAATTTCTTTATAAAAAAAATATGTTCTTAAACAAACACCTGTAAACAAACGTTGCACATTTTTAGCAGCTCTCTCTCTCTTTCTACAATAACTTAAAATTAAAGCTTAAGAACTTGAATATAAAGGAAAATAAGAAAGTGTGTATATATTTACATTTGCATTGTTTCAATTTGACATTAAGACCTAAAAACACTGTTGTTAGACAATTGTTTTTTTTTATGCTTTTGTGTTTTATTTTAAATCTTAACATCTAATGTATTATATATTTAATACCTTGGAGTGTATTTTATACAATTGTGTTAGTTGAGAGTATTGTTTAATAACAACACTAGTAGCTGTAACAAATACACCAACAACAATAATCTAAAAAATAAACACAGTTGACAATTGTTGTTCTATATGTATGCATATTTTTACTGTTGTTATTGTTGACACTTTACCTTAGACAATAACAAAACTAATCGGCTTAATGAAGTTACTGTACTTTTTTTCTTCTATTTTGCTCTCTGCAACTTTTATTTTATTTTTATTTTGCAAATATATGCAGATCTCTTGTTGTTTATTTCTGTCACTTGATTGTTAAGTTAAACTTTAAACTACACATACTAAACTACTTATGTTTTATTCATTGCTACATAGCAATTCATAAAATAAAGCAACAAAATTTAATAAAATTAAATTTTCATATTAGATATTTGTAAAACTATTAAATGCTACTATGTTGATTGTTTTCTGAGTTTAATAGTTTATATTCTTAGGGTTATGAGTTGCTATTTATTTAAAAAAATTTCTTATTTTTATTTTTCGAAAATTTCCCTTGTTGCTTGTATTTTCTATTTTCAATTTTCAATTTCAAAAGTGCAATGACACTTGATTTTCTACTCTATTTCTTTTTGTTTTCATTTTAAGCTCTGTAAAGGAAAAAAGTGTAAAGTTCTTCATTTGAGTACCCTTTCATATTGATGGGAATATAAATAGAAATATATTAAATATGTCACAGAGTTTGTAAAAATCCAGAGAAATTACACTTTTAATAGTTTTTTGTTTTTTAAGACAATGATAACGATAAATATGATCATATATTTAATAATTAGTTTTTTTTAATTTAATTGTATTGATCCTCAAATAACTACAGGGATTGTATTGCAGCTTTTAAATAAATTAAATTATAATGCAGAAATTTCACACTTTGTGTAGAACTAATAAAATTCTTTATCTGCCATCAGAAATGTTTTCATATATATTTCCCATTTATTAAGCCTAACAAATATATTCTTCTAAAGCAAAAATAATAGTATATAGTACTAAATAACTAGAGTAACAGTTGAAAGAAAAAACTTAAAAAAAAAAGAAATCACACGCATTTATAAGGTTTCATTAGAGAAAAAGTAAATGAAAAAATACATACTTTACATACAATATGCATAAGTGTAAATAACTAAGTGAGTGCGTAGATATTGTCTGTAAACATTTATATATGTAAATCGATTACAATTGTATGAAGTTAGATATACAAATAGACAAGAAACTTACATAGATGTGCGAAACAATAGTAAGATTAAAAGAAATTAAATCTTTGTGTCAACCAACAGCAACAACAAGGGGAAATTAACAAACATACCATACAAATGTATATAAATATAAATGTATTGGTGCACCGATGTATTTATGTATCTATGGTTCTAGCTATGAACATGTACTACACAAATTTTTGCTTTAGTTAAAAACCAGGAAGGCATTAATGTATTCAGTATTATACATTGAAGCATTCTATTTTAAAAACTTGTAAAGTATTGTTGTTGTTTTATATCTTTTGTGCATTTCTTATGCTTTAAGTCGTCTACGTATGTATACAAACAATTCATATTTAGATTAAAACATCTACATAAGTAATACTAGTTATTATCTTTCTCTAAGTAAGTATGACTATGGTCATACATACTTACATACCTAGAAAGTGTGATATATAAAAGGAATACTTAAATTATAGCTCACTTAAATATTCTATACACCCGTTAAAACTAAAAACTTTATCTTAAAGCGAATTCTGGTATACATATATAGACTTTTGTCAATTGTATTTAATGTAATAAATGTGGGAGTTTTAAATAAAAAGAATGCTTCAACTACTAATATACTGTTGTATTGTTATTTGGAAGCGATAGTCGTATATTTAGAATTAAAATACGATTTCATCGAAATCATCTGGGGAAATATGTAAAATCTCTAGAGAAAGAAGTGTAAATGAATAAACATAAGATAACAGTGCCTAAATGTAGGCTATTGTTTTGTTGACATATAAAATACATAGATATATAAAAATTTAAGATTCAGTTTAAATAGTGGCTCAGAAAAAAATTAACTTTAGAAATTGTTCCAACAAAGATTATATAAATAAAACAATTTTGCAGAATTCATAATCATAAATAAAATTATTTTTTTTTTATTATTATTGTTATTATTATTTTGTTTTTAATCGCTATATTAAAGAAATAAAAATAAAATATAATATTTTTTAGCCCATAATTAAAAAAATTGATAATGTATTTAATTAAAATTTGCTGCCACAAAGTATGCTTCAATCTGTTAAAAAACACTCCTCTCTTAACCAAAATATCTTTCCTCCTAAAAGTATGCTTTGGAATTTCATTCTCCTTGCTTAACTTTAAAGGCAACATAATTAGTTCATCTCTTAAAGTAGGTTATAATAAAAAAATCATCTAGATTGTTTGCTATAATAATCTGCAGACATCTTTATGTTTTTTGATTAATTAAAAAATCTATATTCCATAGCAAAAAAATGTACAATAATTTCTTGTCTATATTGTTTTCCATACTTAAAATTAAATTAAATTTTTTCCTTTTTCTCACTCTCTTTTTAGGTAATTATACCCAAATTGTTTATCCGGAAACAACTACCTAACACGAGTTATGCGTTGAAGTTTTATGTCGATCGTTAAACACGAACAACAACAGAAGAAGAACATTTACTAACAAGTTTGTTATTCAAATTTACGTTTCATTTAGATTTAATGTCACAATCCTAAAAAAAAGTATACAAAATTCAAAAATTTATGTCTTCTTTTTACTGCAAAAGTTTATGACTGCAAGTAGAAAATAGGGCAGTTCGAGAAAAGGCGCAAATGTTAAACGAATAAACTAAGAAAGACATGAAAATTGGGATTTTACTTGTAATAAACAAAACCGAAAAGTATGTTGCAGTTTTTTCTCAATAAAAATCTTTTTCGTTTCTTTTTTTTTTTAAGTAGTAAAATCTTATAAAAATTGACTGATAACTAGTGTTTGTAAGGCCGTAAAACTTTTAACAGTAATTGTGTATTTTGAGGAATTTTACAACAGAGTTAAACACAAACTGTATATATTTAAGAAAAGATAACATATAAATAAATGAACTTTAATGATTTAATAAAGCTTTTAGGCAATTAAAAAAATTAAAAATCTTTAATCTGTCTTAAGGGAATAAAACAAATCTTTTTGTGTATTCTTATTAAGAAAATCATAAAAATTTCTTGTAAACCTTAAATTATGCAAACTTTTCGTAACCCCCAAAGTATGCTTTACATTTTAAATATATTTTTATTGTCTAAAATTTATTTAATAATTAATTAACATTTCTAGCTAGTGGTCTCACAAAATATTTTATATATAATTAATGAATTACTTAAGACTTTTCGAAGCCATCAATTTCTACAAAATAAAAGAATTGTAGATAACTTTTGGTTTTCTAGCCATACATTTAATATGTCTCTTAAGACTAGAGATTTAAAATTAAAAATTTACAATTCCTTTTTTGTGGTTCATTCTCTTGTTTAGAATTTTTCATTTGAAATCTAAAGAAAAGATTGGGGCGAGAAAGAAGCACAGCATAAAAGGAAAATAAAAAAAATATTTATTGCCAACTAACAATTGTAGATTATACCGTAAAGTGTAATACATTTGCCAGCAATGTTTTGTGGCCGAAATGACATTTACAGTGTTGTAAAAGCAATTTCTATTCTCACTACTTTTTCTCTACTTAGGTCTGCAAAGAAGAAAAAGAAATAAAATAATAAAGTGTGTATTAGATTTTTTTTTAATTTTCCTTTTTCATTTCCTTATTGGCCCGAACTTTTGTTGTTTTCTCATTTTTCTTTTTCTATACTCATCCAGTTATTATTGCATTTGTAAATTGGTGTTGCTAAAGGTTTTTGTGGTCGATGTTAGTGTTATCATATTTTCCTATAAATTTTACTCTTTTTCTATAGAGAGTAATACGAATGACCGCAATACATTTACGTTGCCATTGTTGTCGTTATAGTTGTACTTTAGTATTTAATGCTAGTACCTTCTCGAACTTATATGGAGTATTTGGCCAAATGAACAATATACAACAAGTTGTAAATTTATGCATGAAAACCGATGGTGTTGGTCATGACAGTAGATAATATAAAGAGTTAAGAAAAGTATAAAAGAAAATGTAAAACTGGTTTTTGAGTAGCAAAAAAAGTTATATTCATAAACTTTAACAAGTTTATTTAAGATTTGCCTGGCATTTCTTTTGTGTTTGAATTGATTTATAGAGTTTTTAAATTTCAAATATTTTCGCCTCCTCAAAGTATGCAGTGAGTGTTCAAACATAAGTCAAAGAAGACGGTATTGTAATCGTATGTCAATTATATTTATTGTTTTTTTTTTTCAATTATAAAATTAATAAATATTAAATTTATTAGAGAAAAGAAATATTTAATAATTTTTCTTATGAAAATTAAGTAATTTGCTGCAAACCCCTAAAGTATGCATTACTTCTTATTTTATTATCCTTCTTTTATCTTCCTGTTATTCGTAACCATCGAAAAGTTTTAATTAAACTCTGCATTATTATTTTATTCAAATGTCAATTTCTATTTAATTTTCAATTCAGGTCATTGAGCATTTTATAGAATTTACAAAAAAAAAAAAAAATTTTTCCAATTTCTTGCTATAATTTAAATATTAATTTTGAAATATTCAAAAACAGTTTACAAATTTTTCTTTTATGTTAACCATAAGTATATAAAAATTGTTTGCATTTTAAAAGCAATAAAATGTTTAAATAAAAAACAAATTCTGGATATTATAAAAAAATAGCAAATAAAAAAGCCATAGAATTGTAGTTTACAGTTGATTAATATGTGGATTATGTATTTGTTTTTAACAATCATTGACAACCACATGTATACTGGATACACACAAACATGTATACATGTGTCATGTTATATTTATAACCATTCGTATGCAATTATTGCATAGCTTTAGGCGTACAAAGAATAATATTGATTGCTTGTATAGATTTATAAACGATTGAACAGTTTTAGTCAATCAGTCATGTTATATGTTGTGAAGTCAAGCTTAAACTTTACTAAAGTACAACAAACTAAAAAAAGGTATAAATTGCACAAATATTCATCAGTACTTACTTATATGTATATGTGTATGAGTATAAAGCATATAAATGTATTGATTTATCAAGCAGTTTGAGTTAAGGTTATATGAAATCATTTGTTAAAAATTCTATGGATTAGCTTATATATCAATACACTTTCATACATATAGATTATATACTATGTCTACATACATATATACATATATATGTATTGATGTTTATTTGCTGAGCTTGTATATGTATCGACCCAATTACTTTGTAACAGCTTCATTGAGCTTATCTCTTATCGTAATTCTCACTTTCATTTTATGCATACAAACATACAGACAGATAGACGTTCAACCATTTGCATGTTTTTTCCCCATTAGTTGTTCTGTCTACCATTTTATATGGTTTGTTTTTCAGATATTCGTACAGTCACTATTTATATAGTAAAGATTTTCTGTTGAATTTGTTTGAGATCAAACTAGATTTGTAGATTTTATTTGGCATGTCTTTTAATTGAAACTATAATAGTGCATTGGTAGAGTTTTAAGTTTTCTAGTAAAAGATTAAAGGCTAAAGAAAATTTCAATATTTTTAAACAAGTTTGGAAGATTATTTGCGATTTTGTAAATATGTTAAAAGGTTTCCAATTTTTGGAAAAATATTTTAATTCAATTTGTTAATTGTGTCATCTTAATGAATAAAAAGTTTATAAGTTAATATTTAAATAAAAATGAATTGCTAAGCAAATTAAAATTTTGAATTTATGTTTCCAACAAAAAATTGTATGACAATATAAATCTATGCCACGAATTTCCACAAGAGAAAAAAAATCGATATATTGAAACCCCAAATTTTGATAATTTAAAATTTTTAGATTATAAGTAGATTGATTTTTATGAAACCACTTTTTCATTGCCATTTTTTAGGATTTTATTAGGTTTATTTACAAACTGTTTCCTATATATTTGATTTTTTTTTTTTTTGCTATTTAAACTCTTATTTTGTTTTTAGGCTTTTATTAATTGCAAAAAAACGGCTCATTTCCCATCTTAAATATATATATATATATATATATAAATATTTTTTTTATTGTTTACAATTACAGACACTTCATAAATCCTTTATTGTCCTTCTTATCTAATAATTAATTACATTATTGCCAATGGGGGTAATATTTGGTCACATATTCTTTGTTTATTTATTTTTTTCTCACTCTTTTTTTTTACTTTATATGGAATAGTAGCACTTTATGTAACCATTTTGAAACCCCTATTGTTAAAGTACTACAACTACAACGCATAGCTAAAGCTTGGCTAGTAGAAGACAAAAAATAGAAATAAAAATAAAACCCTGTGTTAAACTTTTAACCGCAAAATTACTTAATATTAAAGCTTACAAAACACAAAACCACAGATGAACACTTACAAAACGATAAATAACAAATAGAGATCTGACTCAATATTATATAGGCCTTTGTTTAATTCGCACAACAACAACATCAACTAAAATGCTATTAAACACTTACACATCTACTTATGTATGTGTGTTTTTTTAATGAATTTTTCAACCCAAAAAGTATGCTTCATATATTGGTCCCAGAGATTATGTTGAAAAAATAAGAACAATGACGCAATAAAAACTATTTTTTTGTCTTTGTGGTCGCATTAAGAGGATTCACATAAATGACAATAGAAAACAAAAATGTAACAAAACTAAATTTATAAACACACTTACATCCATACAAACATACATACATATATATTCTCTTTAAATGTAAAAATACAGGTATATTTAGTTTTATATTTAGGTATGATACTTCTTACCTTTTCTTTTGGTTATTTGTAATTTCTGTAGGGGCTACATATTTTTTGTTTTTCTTCTTTTTTAATGAATTTTTTTCATTCTACAACTTATGCTTATGTTATTGCATATAAGAAATATAGTCAATATTTGAAAGTTTCCTTAATCCATTTGGTTTTTGTTATTTTTATCGTATTTATCTGGCCATATAAAAATGTATCTATGTATGTGAGTATAAATGTCTAAATGTCTGTCTGGACGTCTATCTGTATCATTTTGTGGTTAACAACTATCATGGCTTATAATATTGACCCAAAACAAGTTTATATGGCTTTATATGTTGTCAGTATTTATTTTTTTTTTTCAGTTGGCTTTATATAATTGTCTCTCTGTGTCTGCACTTGTATGTATAAGTTGAAAAAGGATATATTTTTTTACACAAACATTTATATAATTTTTTTCTTTCGGTTTAGTTATCTTATGTATTGATTGTTGTCATCATTGTAACAACCACAAAAATTGACTTTTTTCCTTTTGATTATTTTTTATATATTTAAGACCTCTTCAATGAAAATTTGTAGGCACAACGTGTTCGTTCATGTTAATTTAAGCTTGTGGTAGAGTTTTGTAAATTGGGTACGAGTTTATGTTAAAAAAATATATAATATAAAAGGATTATTTTTGTGAATATGCTATAAATGTTATATGGTCGTATTTGTTGGCAGCTTTAATGCAAATTAAGGTTAATATGAATTTAAATGTAAATTTTTGTGGTTAAACTTTTAGTTGACCTAAAAATATGTTTAAAAAAAAAGAACCTATGTAAAAGACGCCTAAAAGGTAGGCTGTAATTTTAAGAATTATTTATTTTTTTTTTAATAAAAATTTACATAAACAGATTTGCTTTGTATGTGATAAAAAAAGTTTTATAGTAAAATATTTTACCATTTTGTTTTCTACTTAAGCTCTTAAAAATATGCTTAACTTTTCTTTAAATATTAGTGAATGTAACATGTTATTGATTTTTAGAGAATTTAATTTAAAGTTCAACTAAAATATAAATTTTTTGTAAATTCACATGCCTTTTATATGTAATTACAGTTGCAAAAGTTTTTCATATTTTATGGCGACTTTCACTATGAAATAGCTAGTAATAATGATATAATAAGTTTAAATTTAAAGTATAGGCAAAATTGACAAAATTTAAATAAAAATTACTCCCCTATCTCCAAAATTCCTTTTAAACATTAAAACACTTAAGACTCAGACCGAAGAAGAAATTCAATTTGTTAAACATTAAAGTTAAATTAATTATTTCATCAGTGATGTATGTGGTGTCAATTTTAAATTAACTCCCCTTTAATTTTTCTTTTTTTTTACTAATGTCTTCTTAGAGAATAACAGACAAAGTGAAAAAAGTTGAAGCTATAAAATTGAATAAAAACATTGCATACATTTAGGCCAAAATCGATAATCTTTTAAAATAAATAAAAATAGACACACACACACACACACAGAAACATAATATAAAACGCAAAAATATAAAAGAAAAAATTCTCTGCCATTTTAGAAAACAGCAGAAACACACAAACCTACATATTAAGTACCAACTTGAACATTAAAGTGGCCAAATTATCTCTCACGCTTGCTATGCATTAAATTTGCTTTTAAGTAATCGAAAAGCACTTCAAAGTCTAGCGAAATGTGAACAATAATATAACGATGGTTAGGAAGGTTGGTTGGCTGGTTGTTGCCTAGTAGCACCAATAGCAACAACATCACCATCAGCACAGTAGCGGCAGCAGAAACAAACAACCCAAAAAGTATGCTACAATGTGTGAAAAAATAAAAAATAAAAGAGAGTAAAGAAGAAAAAACTGCTGTATAAATAAAACGAACGACCTACATCTGTTGTATACTGAAAATATATTCTAACATAAAATCGAATACAGGAAGAAAGAGAGGGAAAAAGCGTTGAGATGTTTTTACATGTGCTGGAGTAGCTGAACTAGAAATAAATATTATTGCTAATACAAACTAATGCCTTGTACGCGTTACTGAATTTAAATGAGGAATTAATGCCAAATATTACATTATTTTGGTTTTCTTGTAAAATTCCAATGACGCTAACTGAACTATAAAGACGACGAGTTGTTGCTATTCTATTTATTTCTCTTGTTTTGTTCCTGCTCACTCATTTTCATTTTTGAAGATGAACACGTTGAAAATTAAGATGATGTTAATATTGACAATGGTTAGAAGACTGATGAGGAATGAGAGATGGGGGCATTTTTGTAAATATTATGGATTTTGTTGTCAGTGTCTCTAAGATATTTAAGGGGAATATTTTCGATTTACTTAGTGTGTGTTTTTTTATCTTGGGTCAAACAAAACCAAAACATTTACGTTTAAAATTTTTTCGTTTTGTTTTAAATAAAGCGGAAATATTGATGGTTTTGGCATAATGGAAATATTATTATAAAGCAACTATGTCAGTCAGTGTCTATGTTTAGGGCTTTAGACTAGGAATTTTAATTTTTTGTTGATGCCTTTGTAAACGTTTTTCTGTTTTTCGAGGTGTCTGTATGAAGAAAATGTATTTTCTATTTGAACTTTATGGTTCGTTTGTTTGTCATCTACTTGATCATAATAAGTAATTTTAGTGCAAGACCAATGATTATTGAAGGTGGGTGGTTTATATTTTCTGTGACTGGGCGGGTGGTTTAGATTTACTGTTAAGGCTCAGCCTAAGACTACAATGATAATAAATAAATTTAGCACACTTAAAGGCGCACAAAACATATTATGTATTCTAAAAGGTCTGTCAGTTGGTCTCACTTTTATTATTCATGTTTTCCTCTGTATATCGTTACGATTGTCTCACTGCTGCTAATAAGCTAAATAAGCTTTAAGACTTGTTAAATTTAAAACATTTTACGTTATCGTGTGAGTGAGTGTATTTTTGTAAATGTGTATACTTAAGAAATGAAAAGTAATTTCTGCGTAAGTTGGTTGGGTAGGAGGTTTGGGGTCAGATTGTGTCAGCAAATTCATTAAAATTTACATTTTTACTTGAAAATATTACCAAATCTAATCGATGTTTATATTTAAACAAGCCAAACATGACATGTTTTAAATTGAACAGATGCCATATAAATTTGTACAAAAACAACAACAAAAACAAATGACAATTTTTTGTTGAATTTTATTTTTAGAGGAAACAAATCAAAAAAAAGTTTTTTAATTTATTTTTAAATTTATTTTTGTATATGTATTTGTAAGAGAAATTTGGTTATGACGAATTTGTAAAGCACTTAATTTCAAGAAAAATTATTT